>MNCI01028668.1:0-53164 GCA_015680685.1 Gnetum montanum | reverse complement strand
TACCAAAGAATGCCATTTGGATTGTCAAATGCTGGAGCTACTTTTCAAAGAGCAATGGATTTAGCATTCAAGGATTTATTAGGCAAATTCATGGTGATTTATTTGGCTGATATTACAATATTTTCAAAGAAGAAAGAAGATCATATTAATCATCTCCAGCAAGTTTTCGACAGATCTTGTGAGTTTGGTATTTCATTAAATCATAAGAAGTGTATCTTCAAGGTTAAATCCAGAAGCCTATTAGGCCATGTGATATGTCAAGAAGGGATTTCCATAGACAACTCCCAAATTCAAGTAGTCCAGAATATTGAACATCCCACAAGTAAAAAATCTCTCAGATCTTTTTTTGGAAAGATTAATTTTGTGAAAAGGTTCATCCCTGGGTTTACTGAAATTACCAAACCTTTGATGCATATGCTAAAAAAGGATGCTCAAGTAGAGAAAACACCAGAATCAGAAAGAGCTTTATCAGAAATCAAAAAGGCTATATAAGAGGCTCCGTATTTGGTAAAGCCTAGACTTAAAGAAGATTTTTGGTTATATTCTTTTGCTTCAAATGATTCTATCGCTGCCATTCTAACACAAAAGGATAATGAAGGTCAAGATGAACCAATTGGATTTTTGGGGTATCAATTGAAAGGTTCAAAGTTAAATTATTCAGAATTAGAGAGACAAGCTTTCGTAGTCATCAAAGCACTTCAACATTTTAAATATTATTTGGAAAGTTCATTAGTCCACATTATGCTAATTGAACCTGCAGTCAAGCGATTCCTATCCCAAAATGAGATTGGATTGAAGAAAGGAAAATGGCTTATAAAGTTGCAAATTTTTATATTTTCATTGGAAATATGCAAGACAATTAAGGGAATGAGATTAGCCAACTTAATGACTAGAGAAAGTGAAGTATCTACACTTGACATCCATGAAGAGAATTGGTATGATGAAATTCTCAAATTTCTTAGTACAAGGAGAATCCCAAATAATTTAACTACAAGTCAAAAGAGAGCTTTCTTCAAAAGAGCACGAAGATTTGTTGTTAAAGATGGTATATTATACAAAAAGGATTTTCGGGTAGTTTTATTGGAATGTGTTCATAGTGATCAAATTAGTTTCATTTTGGAACAATTTCATGATCATTTGAATCTATTTTATGAATCCCCTAAGTCGACTATGCAACATATACATCAATATGGATATTACTGGCCTTCCATGTATCAAGACAATAGTTCAAAGATTCAAAAATGCTATAAATGTCAAATTCATGAGCCCAAGATTAAAAGGGCTAGAGCCCCTTTAAAGCCAATAGTTGCAGATAGACCATTTCAGCAATGGGGTTTGGATTTTATTGGTACAATTACTCCTTCAAGAGCTGAACACAAGTTTATTCTCATAGCTACTGATTATTTCACTAAATGGTCTGAAGTAAAAGCTCTAAGAGGAAGTTTAGCATCAGATGTGATTAAGTTTCTAGAAGATCAAATTCTAAGTAGATTTGGTCTACCTGAAGTGTTAGTGTCAGAAAATGGACCCGCCTTCAAATCTGAAGAGATTATCCAATCGGCATTTGAAAAATCCATTTTCTTATTTTCCTCATCAAATTATTATCCTCAAGAAAATGGCCTGGCAGAATCCACCAATAAAAAGCTTATCACTTATATCAAGAAATCAATGGATGGGAATCCAGGAAATTGGATTGATTATCTACAATCCACATTATGGTTAGATTGAATTAGATTCAATAAAGCTATTGGGACATCAACATATAACTTACTTTATGGTTTGCCAGCAAGAATTATAGACAAGATTATAAGTTCAGCTTCTGAATTTGTACAAAGATATAGTCAAAAAACTGATAAAGATAGGAGTTTCATGACTTTGCTCATTAAAAGAGAAGTTGAAGTAGATAAAGCGAGGGATAATTTGTTACAGAATACCTCTCAAGTTAAAAGATGGCTTGATAGAAAGGCTTTGGAAAGAACTTTCAAGATAGGGGACCTTGTACTATTATGGAATATGAAGAAACTAAATAAGTTTATCCTGACATGGATTGGTCCCTTTCAAATTACAAAGAAATTATCAGAGGACACTTACAAATTATCAACCTTGGATGGCATGGAATTGCAATTTTCATATAATTTTTTGCATATAAAACATTATTTGGGACAATTGCATATAGGTTGAAGATGTCATTACACAAAATAATATATGTATATAGTATTATGTAAATATTACTAGGAGTATAGTGTCCATTATTATATTTAATTATGTTGTATTTATATATGGAACATTATCTTTCCTCGAGTGAGGCAAGTGGAAGCCTACAAGTGAAACAAGTGGAATTCTACAAGTTTGACAAGTGGGAAAGATAACTCATCCACCACTTAGTGAGGATTGTGACAAATGGTTTGAATGCCTAAAAAGAAGGAAGATTGGTTAAAGACACTTGGGTGGGAGTTCAAATTTTTATCACCTATAAATAGAGGGTTAGATTGCTTAAGATTTCATCATCTTTCAATTTAAGTTTAGTAGTGAAGGTTAGAAAGAGCTAATGGAGTTTGAGAAAGCAATGAGAAAGCCTTTTATTCCATATGTGATGGGATGTTGCCCTGAGCATGTATTGAAGTCTTATCTAAAGGCTAGATCTTGTGGAGCTCCAAAGGAGTGTCCTTTTATGGCTTTGTTGTCCGATGAATTTTCTTTTCTCACTAGAGATTTGGATATAGAGTTCAATGTTTGGGGGCGATATCAAGATTGTTTCAAAGAAGAAGAAAAAGAAGAAGAGCCACCAACCTATGAAGAGTCATCATGGGGATGGGGAGAAGCTTTTATCTCTTGAGAAGAAAATGAAGGACCTAATGGAGAAGAACGGAAGAGCTCATCCGAAAAGGAAAATGAGAAAAGTGCCGAAGAGAAAGCTCATGTAGATCAAGGTGAGAGCTCTACCAAGCCCGAGAGCAACAGGACCGCCTTCATCACATCAGAGATTTCCTATGAAATAGTTAGAGAGATGAGGATTCCCAC
The DNA here is from genome assembly GCA_015680685.1 of Gnetum montanum. Classification (NCBI taxonomy): domain Eukaryota; kingdom Viridiplantae; phylum Streptophyta; class Gnetopsida; order Gnetales; family Gnetaceae; genus Gnetum; species Gnetum montanum. The sequence goes on along the minus strand of MNCI01028668.1, from coordinate 50,143 downwards.
TAGGGTAACCCTCACAATTCAGTTTCCATCCCAAGAATAGTCCATGAAGGACTTGATAATGTATAGTTTGTTGTGTACAGTTTGATTTTGCTTAGGAATGAGGTTTTTGTCCCATCACACCTTATGTGAAATGGGAATTTTCCTCAAAAAAGATTTCTATTCAGCTGTAAAAATTTAGTGAAATTTTCAGTATGTTTTAGTCTTGAAATGAGGGGGCAGAAATGTTGGCACATTTGGCCATTCCATGGAATAGTTGGAATATTTTATTTAAAATTGGCACAATCCCTGGTTGTAAATTTGCAGTTTTAGTATTGTGAGTTGATGGGTATTTTTGAAGAAACATCCACTGGTAAATAATTTTGATATTAAGGCCTTCTTGGAAAGCAAGATTAAAATGCCTTTATTGAAGATTGGAATAGCAAACAAAGGATGAAATTATTTACCGCAAAATGCATACTCCCCACTAATGTTGGATAATGGATTATTAAAATCCACTTAAGAGTTGGAAGCGTGTAGAAGACCTCATGAATGGATTACCAACAGGTTTCGAATTTCATTCAGTAAATTTAATTAACAAAGGATGAGAAGGTTTCTATTCTAGAAAAAACCAAATAAAATAGCAAAAATATCAAAGACGTCGGCATTGGCTTGGGCTTGGACGTCACCCTGGGCATCGACATCGCCATAAATTTCTCCAGATTCTCAAGGAATACTTCCAGACTTGCGAGGGAGGACTGCGTGCAAGTGGAGGATAAATGGCCAGCGGTAGAAGGATGCATAATGGTGGATGAGAAGTCAGCGGCAGACGGAAGAGAAGCCTCAGTCGCGTGCACTGCGGCTATGACCTCAGCTTTCACAAGATCTGGCAGAGGGAGGCGCAGCCAGTGGGCAAAGGAGCAAGTTTTCACCTCATACAAGATTGATAGGGTTTCTAGGTGTAACTGAGGGTTTGATCGATCCAGAGATGCCTCGTCTACGTACGCCGAGGACAATGGCAGTTCCAGGTTTCACAAATCCAGCGGAAGCTTCTCCTTGAAGCGTGACAACGCTAGCTTCGATGGTGGCAAGGGAGGATACAAATTTTCTCTGCTCAAGGATAAAACACCTTGCAAAATTTTTGTATAGTCATCAAAATCGGAAGAGCATTTGTGAGAGGTGAAGGTTAGAATGGTTGCAGAATATTACGACACACAGGGCGACATTTCCTAATGCAGTGGTTTAGCCTTCTCCCATGATGGCAGTTGTTGGTAATGATTTTTGTAGGGCAAGATAATTTGAATTAGTTGCTGGCAGTTCTAGGCCTGGCGCCTTCATATTTGGGCTTGATATTTCGAATTTAAATTTTCCAACCATTTTCATACAGGTGAAAGTGCACATGAATTATTTAGGATTAAGGTACCAGCAACATTTATACCAAGGGAGATATTATGTTATCACCTTGTTTTGTAAAAACACTAAGAACTTCAATAAGCATTCTTCAAAATTTTAAAGCAAGTAAAAAATGAAAGGCTATTAAAGCTATAATTGTAAACAATTATATGAAATTATTGGATTTATTTTTCAAAAGAAATATTTATCTCCTAACTTCCTAAGTTAATACTCCCTAAATTTTTGGGCAAGTTACTTGGGAGAGAAGTTAGGTAAGATATTTTTGAATATGTAACTTCCCTACCTACCTTGGAACCCTATAAAAAGGCTTCAGGGATCAAGGAGAGAAAGGACTTTTGGGGGGGGGGGGGAAGACATTTTGATACATCATACTTTGGAAAGCTATTAGCTAGCACTTAGGCTCTCACTTGAAGACACACTTTGGGTCTTCAGAAGAGCAGTTTGTAAAGAAGATTTGTAAAGAAGATTGCTTGTGAGATGGCTTGCTAAAGAAAATATTTCAGCCTCTTTGTCATGGTCCTGTGAGTTATGTATTTTATTTTTTTTGTTTAAATTGTTTAGCTAGTGGTTTAGATAGTATCATCCTTGGCAAATAATTTTGGGATTTTTAGATTGCTCTTACTGTTCTTGTTGCTAGATAAGAATTTCTATTCAAATTTTACCATACAAGCGCTTGTGTTTAAAAGCCTTAAGAGAATTTTAGTAGTAAATTTTGTTATTGTGCAACATGTGGGAACTGCTATTGGGATTGTTGTAAGAAAGTCTCTATTTGTAGTCATGCCGTTGAACAATTCAGTAGTCGAGAGGGTTCAGAAAATCTTTGGTATTTTGATGGGACCAGAATAGCTTCTTTTTATCTTTAAAGTGAATTTCCATGTTATTTCAATCAGAAATTGTCAAGTCTCTTGAAGGTTATGTTGAATGCAATCATTGGCATCNTTTCTCTGGGGAAAATTAGGAGTAGATTTGTAGAGTTGTGCTCAAATGTTTTAACAAAATTTTATTTGTTACAAGTAGGTATTATAAGGACCGCATAGACTAGGCAGTTGAACAAAATAGGAAACTCTCAACAACTCACAGTACCTGGCAAAGTTGGTTGAATTTCTTTAAAGTAAGTCATTTATAGTTTACACACAATGCAATCATTACATTTCACACAACCGCATGCCGCAACATCACACACACATACTCACATTAACTACTAAGTTTATTTGGAGGTATTTTGGGCTTGGTGTTTCCAGAGACCAGCAGGCACCTAAATCTTGTTCGAGGACACTCATTGGTGGTCACGTCCCAAATGGTCGCCAACACTTAGTAGAGTGGATATATGGAGAGACTATCATCTACAATAGGGCATCCTCTTCAAAAATGGTAAGGTATGTATGCAAAAATGTGATTTTATGTTAATAATTTTGGAAGAAAAGAATAATTGTAATATGGTTGAGCACATAGGCAAGGCAAAGACCTATGAACTTATAAGGAAGAGATACTATTAGTGAGGTATGAGAAATAACATTAATAAATTTGTTAAAGAGTGTATTTTTTGCCAAAAATTCAAAGAAGGTAAGGGTATTAGTGGACATTATTTGCCTTTACCAATTCCTAATGCTCCATGGTAAAGTGTCTCCATGGATTTTACTTATAGGATTCTCATGACACAAGTTGGTCATGAGTTTATATTTTTTATTGATAAATTCACTAAAATGGTCCATTTATACCTTGTAAAATAAGCAATGATGCATCTCATGTTTCTCACTTGTATTTTCAAAATTTTGTAAGATTACATGATCTTTCATTGAACATTGTAAGTGATAGAGATGTTAAAGTTACAAGTTATTTTTGGAGATTATTGTGGAAATTGTTGGGTACAAAATTATCCTATTCTAGTATCTTTCATCCACAAACTAATGAGAAAACTAAAGTTGTGAATAATTAATTGCTCAAAATTTTAAGGTGTATTTGTGAGAATTGGTCCAATAGTTGGGAAAATATTTTGTCGTATGTTGAGTTTAGTTCCAATAATTCTTGTCACTTTAGTACTAAAAGAAGTCCATTTGAAGCTAACTATGGTTATGATCTTAGGATGGAAAATGATTTAAAATAATTTGATGATTATGCCCATGTTAGCTTTGATTTTTTACCAAGCATGTAATACTTGCATAAGCAAGTGAAAACAAAACTTAAAGGAAAGTTCAAAAAAGTTGTTGCCACAAAGAACTTGGGAAGTAAGAAGGTAGTCTTCAATGTTGGACACTATGTATGGCTCCATTTAGGAAAGAAGAGGCTGAGAAATGGAAACTTATTAAAGCTCAAGTCCAAGAAGATTGGTCCATTTTAGATTAGGGCCAAAGTGAATGACAATGCTTATGAGCATGATATTCCTAATTATTTTTCATTTTCTTGTGTATTAAATGTTTTAGATTTGAGCCATTTCCATGGCAAGGTGTTTACATCCAACTTAGAGGAGAGTCTTAAAATTCTCAAAGATGCACTTAAGGATTCACAATCATTCAGGACATCAAGAAAACCTAGTGTGCTACAACCAAGTAAAGATAGAAGCACAAGGAACTAAAAGATACATGAGTATTTGATTCAATAGAATGAAGAGGAACCTAAAAATGCAATTTGGATTCTTAAGAAGAACTTGACTTTGTGCGGGCTTAATGTTATCCCAATTGTATAGCCAACTTGAAAACAAGTTTTCATTTTAAGGATAGAAGAGATGATGACATCACTTAACCCATGTGGTTTCCTCAATTCACTATAATTATGTATGTGCCCTTTATAGTTTAATAGCATTTTATGATTTCCATTTTTTAAGGGCAAGAGAAGACAATTGGAGTTTCATTTGGATTATTGGGACTTTTGGAAAGAATTTTAGTGTTTGATAATTCTATCTATGAAGACATCTCCAAGCAAGCAAAGATATCTTGAGAAAAAGCTAGATGTCTCTAGGTAAGCCAAGATGTCTTGGCTGAAAGGTAGACATCTCCTATAGTATACTAAGATTTGGCTATGATTTCTACACCTCAAGGAATATGTCTCATCTAAATTCTAGATGTCTCATAGAACTACAACATGTCTCTTCCAAGACATCTTCAACTAGATAAGATGTCTCTTCTAATTTTTCTAGCTCTCAATTAGAATGTCTTCTACATGTCCATGGCATCTTCCATGTTTAAAAAAACAATCATAAATTTGTATTTTGGACATCAAAATATGAGGAAAAGAATATAAATAGGCATCTAAGCTTTCATTTGAATGAGGAGAGTTGGAGGGAATTGAAAGTATGTGGTGAATGAGGGAGAGCATTAAGAGAGTGTAAGAATGAGCTTTAATTGAGCTCCCATGTTGTGAGGTTTCATAGCCATCTGAAGTGTAAAGCATTTTTCTTCCAACATTTGTAATTCATTATATTTTTCTAGCAAGAATAAAGAATTGTTTCTTTCTTATTCTTCAAATGAATATGCAAATTTGAAGGTTGGAATTATTATTTCTTGGATGTAGCTAGAGGTACCAGGGAGGGAAGGGGGAGAGGTGCTAAATCAAGGCCTTATAAAAATTAGAGTTAACTAGAGATTGGTAAAAAGACCAATAAAAAGCCCTAAAGAAACTTAAAGAAAAAAATAGAAAATAGACACTAAGATTTTAAGGTGGTTTAGCTACTAGATTGGCCTTCCTAGGGAAAACTGTAATTCTATTAATCAAAGAAAAATTATAGGGGTTCATTTACAATCTTGGACTAACCATAAGCACTAGTCTCAAATTCATAAAAATTTGCTTTTACAGTACAGGACAAGAAAATACTCTACCTTGTTTTTACACAAAGACTCAAAAGTTTTCCAAGATTTTTGAGAAAAAGAAAATAGAATTTTTACAAGGAAGAGATAGAGACAAATATTGAGAAGAAGAAGAAAAGTACAAAATAAGGAATTCTAGTTCAAGCAAAAGGCAAAGAACAAGAGTAATTGTAATTTATAGCCAATATTCTTTTTAGCTACTTTAGAGTCATTCTTTAAGCCATTGCTAATATGTTGAAGAAGCATAAAAAGAAGTAATTTGTAATTGTTACTAATGCATTGGGAAGAGTAGTTCATTAAGAAGTTGTATCCATTACATCTTAGCTTCCATTACCACATTTGGTATGAGCATTAAAAACTTAACTAAGAAGGAAGAAAATTATCATTTCATTTTTAGCACTAATTGTTCCTTTACTTCCTACGAAAATAATAAGCTTTTCTTATATAATGGCTCTTTAAACTTCAACTAACAACTCATGGCTGTTTTATTAATGAGGTTTCGCTTTATCTTATAGTAGTATAGGTTCTAGCTTTTCGTATAATAGCTATTTTCAATATAAGCTTATAACATTTCATTTATTTTTGTTAATGCGTAGCTCACATGTAATTAATATCTAGTTCTAAATTGATTCTACCTTTGAGGGAACTATTAAAGCTAAACTTATATTCTTCACTATAAGCTTTCATTCCACTTGGGTTGACATGGCAAAGAACTCTTTAAAGAAAATCAAAATCTTTTTGATTCTCACAACTTTTCATTTTCTCTGTTTTCTTTTTAAAAAGATAAGTTTTCTTTTAAATGTGGTCAAAGGAGATGACATGGTAGAGCCCATTAAAGGATCCATTCATAAAATAAAAAAATGGTTATACAAGCTAGTCCTATTTAGTGCTTTCTTTTTGAGCTAATGTGAAAGAACTAATTCTTATCCTTTCATAGAACCATAAAATGGTTTTACAATTTAGTTCTATAAGCTAACCTAGATTAAAATTATTTTATGCACATGCTCTTAATAATTTTTAATCTTGACACCACTAAGTTCCATTAAAAAAGAAGTTACGTGATAGAACCAATTTGAGCTATCCTTGTAGGGCTTATATGAGGAGTTGAGCTAGATTAAAACACTATGCACACATTATGATAAGCTAGAAGATTCATCTTGGACAAGTTAAGTACAACCAAAAATATGGTTCTTTAAACCAACTCTACCTACTAAGGTGGAAAACAAATGCATCCTTGTGAAAAATAAGATGAAAGCTCAAATTTGCAAAAAATAAAATGAAAGGTCAAATCCATGAAAACTAAGATGAAAGCTCAAATCCATGTAGAATGAAAGCTATATTAAAAAGCTAAACCTAGACCAAGCTCAAAACACACAAAAAGAACTCACTTTTAGGTTATTGAAGCATTGGTCCTCACCATGCAAATGATAACATCTAAACTAGAAACTTGCTCAAATACCACTATTATATATTTCATGGTTCTTTAAATGAAAATGTACCAGAAATGGAATGGAGCATAAACTATTTGTAAAACCAAATGTAGTGGATAGTAAATGCAATTCAACAAATTAAAAATGAATTTGTAGCTACAAAAATCATCAATAACTCACCTTTAACAACCATTGAGATAGAATCAATTGCAAATAAGTCTTTCAACCTCAACTTTCCTCAATACTTCATGTAATTAAATGGAATTCATAGTGCCAAAATGGGTGAGGCAACCACTATGATAATGGGAAATTATAATAATATATCAATATATATTAGGCAACTAAGCTATATCACAAACTATTCAAAAAATTTTGATATAATCTTCTAGAGAATTTCCTATCTTCAACATATTCAGTTGATTCTATAATTGTATTCCCTTATCTTTAGTTTTTTCCAAAAACAATTCTTCCAGATATCGTAATGTTCCACAACCAAGCACCAAAGTAAGAATTTCTTTAGATATGGTGCAAGCAATGAACTCATAAGTAATCCATCATTGTTTATCCAAATATCAAACTCTAGATTCTCCTTATCTTCTTCTTCCTTAATGAACTAATCTAGTTTTTGATCTTCAATGCAATGAAGCAATTGCACACTATGAATGAGAGGTAAAACTTGTGTCTTATAGAGTAGAAACTTGTTGCAGTTAACCTTAATCAAAACCAATGTAGCCATATAATAAAAAATTTGGATAGTATAATTAATTGATTAGTGTTAAATGTGTTTAACTATTTAACATGATTTTTTGTTTATCTAAGTCTTTAGGAATTGTCCTTAGGGATTTAGTTGTTGTTTTCATTCTATATAAATTGAATGGTTGGCCATTATAGAAGTTGAAAGGTTTAATATTACATAAGTTGAAGGATCAGTCATTATATAAGTTGAAAAGGATCGACCGTTATAGAAGTTGCTTCATATTAGGATTCAGTTGTTATTTTTCATTGATGTATTTGTCTATTTAAAGGCCATTATTAGTTAAATAAAAAATTGGAAAAATTAAGTTGCCTCTATTTGCCCCTATTTTATTTTGTTTTTTTATCTAAGGCTAGTAGTGCATAGCCTCAAAGGCTAACAATGGTATAAGAGCTTGGTTTAGGATGGTAGAGAGAAAGTCTAGTTTAAGATGCTAAAGAAAAAAGCACAGTAGTGCACTTGGTTTACGAGGCTCAAGAGAAGAGCACATTAGTGCATCAATAGCCTTTAAGAATTTTAGTCAGCTTTCCATTCGATGTTTTGATGGTCACTACGACCATTGGAGCATGTTGATGAAAAATTTCTTAAAGTCTAAGGAGTACTGGTAGGTTTTTGAAGATGGTGTAGTAGCATCCATAGCTAAGGTTGCACTGACAAATGAACAAAGAAAGGAGCTAGAGGGACTAAGGCTGAAATATTTGAAGGCAAAGAACTATTTATTTCAAGAAATTGATCATTCTAACCTAGAGACTATTCTTAGCAAAGAAACTCTCAAGGATATTTAGAATTCTATGAAGAAGAAATATTAGGGATCTTCTAGAGCAAAGTAGACACAACTTCAAGCCTTGAGAAGGGATTTTGAGACTCTACAAATGAAAGATGAGGAGTCTATTACTATCTATTATGCAAGTACAATGAAGATGATTATTTTTGAGAAGGTATTACGTTCCCTATCCCCTAAGTTTGATTGTGTTATTTATTCAATTGAAGAATTCAAAGATGTTGATGCACTTTTCCTTGATGAACTTCAAAGTTCTTTGTTAGTCCATGAATAGATGATGAATCAAAATTCAACTTCTAAAGAGCAAGATTTGAAGGTTTCTACTTTTACTTACTCCTCAAGAGGAAGAGGTAGAGCTAGAGATAGATGAAGAGAAGATTGAGGGAATAGACATAGTAGTAGACATTTCAAAGGGATGGTGATAAATTTCAAGGCAAAATAAAAGGACAAGTTGACAAATCTAAGGTGGAATTATTTAGATGTCATAAATACACATATTATCTTTCCAAATGCTACACTAAACTACCTAATGGTAAAGAAGAGAAATGAAATTTTGTAGAAGAGAAGGAATTTGAGGCTTTGTTGATAGTAATTCAAGCCACCTAAGAGTCTTAGTCAAATGTATGGTATGTGGATACTAGTTGCAGCAACCATATGTGTGGATGTAAGTCTTATTTTTCCTACTTAGATGAAAGATTACATTCTATAATAATTTTTGGTGATTGTTCTACTATAAATGGAATGGGAAAGGGGGATATTAATATTAGAACCAAGAATGATGTTGTAGATACAATTTCCAATGTTTTTTTATGTTCCTAATTTGAAAAGAAATTTGTTAAGTGTTGGTCAGTTGCAAGAGAAGGATTATGTAATAACCATTTAGAAGGATGCTTATGAAATTTATGATCCTTCAAGAGGAGCTATTGCAGTTGTTCAAATGAGCTTCAAGAGAAAAAATTGAACCATCCTCAATATGGTGAGATGCCTCTTGGCAAGAGGAAGTGCTCCAAAGAGTTTCTAGCTAGAGGCTATGAATTGGAACATCCATGTTTTGAATAGAAGTACCACCTTTGCTATTAAAAAGATGAAACTAGAAGAGGCTTGGAGTGGAAGAAAACTAATAGTGGATCACTTCAAAATATATGGTTGCATTGCCTAAGCACATATCCCCAATGAGAAGAGGAAGAAGCTAGAGAATAAGAGTGAAAACTTTGTATTTCTTGACATAAGTAGAGCATCCAAAGCATATAAATTGTATAATCCTCTTACAAAGAAGATTGTGACTAGTAGAGATGTCATCTTCTATGAAGATAAAACTTAGAATTGGAATGGCTAGCAACCTACTTCAATTATTTTCGATAGTGAAACTACAAACTCCATAGCACCCAAAACTACAAAACCTAGAACTACAAACTTCAAAGAACCAATAACTATGGAGGCCAAATTCCCAAAATCCATAGAGGCTAAAGCACCAAGAACTATGAAGGCTAAGATTTTACCAACAATAGTAGTAGCTAACACTCATCATATTTGAAAAAGATCCTTATGGATGATGGATTATGAGGTAAATAAGATTGACCAATTTGATGACCCAATCATCCACTTTGCTTTGTTTGCAAATGGTGATCCCATACCTTTTGAAAGTGCTATTAAGGCATAAAAATGAAGAAAGGAAATGGAGGGTGAAATTAAAGCCATTATGAGAAATGTACTTGGGAGCTATTTGATTTTCCAAAAGGGCACAAAACAATTGGTGTGAAATGGGTCTTCAAAACAAAACTACAGGAGACTATTGAAGTTGAAAAGTATAAGACATGATTTGTGGCTAGGAGATATAAGCAAGAATATAGGATTGACTATAAAGAAGTCTTTGCTTCTATTGAAAGGCATGATACCCACTTTGCTTTGTTTGCATTAGTAGCACAAAATTCATGGGCTATCTTCCAAATGGATGTCAACTATGCATTCTTGCATGGAGACTCAAAGGAAAAAGTATTTATTAATAGCTACCTTATTTTGTAAAGCATGGTAGTGAGCACAAGGTCTATAAATTAAAAAAGTCTTTGTATGAACTAAAACAAGCTCCAAGAGCTCGGTTTAGTCATATAAATACCTATTTTTCTATGAAGGGATTTCAAAAATTTCCATATGAGCATATACTTTTGACAAAGATTGATGGAGGAAAAGTGCTCATTGTATGTTTATATGTTGATTATCTTATTTTCACTACGAATGATAGTGATTCACTTGAAAAATTTAAGAAGTCAATGATGGATGACTTTGACATGACTGATCTTGGAAAAATGCATTAGTATCTTGGCATGGAAGTCATGCAATCCCCCATTGGAATCTTTATTTCTCAAAAGAATTATGTCAAATAAATTTTAGAGAGGTTTAAGAAGAAGGATTGAAATCCTATAAGCATTCCAATTGAGATTAGATTCAAGTTAAACAAATATCCTAAAGGAAGCAAGGTGTTGGCTACACTTTACAAGCAAATTGTTGGGAGTCTAATGTATTTGATTGCAACTAGACTCAATATAATGCATGTTATGAGTCTTATCAGTAGATACATAGAGTCTCCAAAGAAGATCCATTTTTTGGCTACTAAAAGAATATTTCGTTACTTTTAAGGGACTAATGATATTGGGTTTTTTTATAAGAAAGGTAAGAAATGTGATTTTTTTGGATTTACTAATAGTGATTATGCAATAGATTAAGATGATAGGAAGAGCACTTCGGGATATTTTTTTATGGTGGGCACAAGGGTTATTTCATGGTCAACCAAGAAGAAATTTTTTGTCACACTATCAACCACAAAGGCTGAATTTGTTGTTACAACATCTTGTTCTTGCCAAGCTATGTGGCTAAGAAAATTTTTTAATGAGCTATATTTCAAGCAAGAGGGGGCTATTACACTTTTTTATGATAACAATTCCACCATAAAGCTATCCACAAGTTTTATCCTTTATGGAAGAAGTAAGCATATTGATGTGAGATTTCATTTCTTTCATGATCTATGCAATGATGGTGTTATTGATTTAGTGTTTTGTAAAAGTCAAGATCAACTCACTAATATTCTAACCAAACCCCTCAAGTTATCAACATTCCAAAGGCTAAGAAAAAATCTTTGATTCTACACATTGAATGATTCTTGTTAAACTAATAGTTTTCAAACTTTTAGTTTATGAGAGGGTGTTAAATGTATTTAATTGTTGAACATTTAAATGCCTTTTTGTTTGTCCTAGTCTTTACGAACTATCCTTAAGGATTTTGTTGCTATTTTCATTCGTTAGAACTTGAATAGTTAGCCGTTATAGAAGTTGAAGGGCTTTTCATTACAGAAGTTGAAGGGTCAATTGTTACAAAAGTTCAAGGGTCAGCTATTACAGAAGTTGAAGGGTCAGCCATTTAGAAGTTAAAGGGTTGATTGTTACAGAAGTTAAAGGGTCGACCGTTATAGAAGTTGCCTCATATTAAGATTTAGTTGCTATTTTCTATTGATGTATTTGCCTATTTTAAGGCCATTATCAATTTAATAAAAAATTAAAAAAATTAAGTTACCTTTGTTTGCCCTTTTTTATTCTGTTTTATTATTATTTTTAATCTAAGGCTAGTAATGCATAGGTAAGCAATGCACAACCTCAAAGGCTAACAATTAGTAGATTGAAAGGCCATGATATTAATCTCAATAATAAATGTAGGGCTCTCTTTCTTTAATACCATAAAGAAAAGAAATAATCAACAAGGCACTCTCAATGCTTAAGAGATTTTATATTCATTAGTTCTATTCCTTTGATTACATAGGTGTATTTACAATAGCAGTCAAATCAAATACAACCATGTACCACTAAGGCATTCTATTTTACATGCATGCAAAGGATGTCTTTTCTAAAATTCAAGCTCTGTATTTTTAGTGAATTTTCCTTCATATGAGATGTTTTCCTATTCTTCTAATTTTCATTCTTTATCAATTGTTTTGGGTGGTCTTTATCACTTTCTTCATCACTAGAATAACATATCATTTCTTTTCAACTATCTTCATTGGAAAGCACATCTTTCTGAATACCAGGCAATGGGTGTAGTCTTTAATAAATGTCTTTGTAAATATAAACCAATAATAATATTGACTATGAAAAATTTCTATTAGCATATTGAAAAATTTCATAATTGATTTTTTTTCCTCAGCCTATCTTTTTCCCCAAGGTTTCTTTCAATACGTTTCAAATTGTATGGCGCATAAGTTCTTTTGTAGCCTATTTATCCATACTAGCATTGATTGGAATCTTACAAGATTTGCTTATAAATGTATTTCTTTCTTTTTTGTCCCTTGCTAGTTGTCTCTCTTCAATTCTATATTCTAGACCAAAGATACTAAGAAGTATGGAATGATTGTAGGGGAAGCATAAATAATAGAGAGAAAATTAACTATCATAATTTTAAAAATAATAAGAAAAAAAGTTTCTCCCCAAGGATTTCTAAAACCGAGGCATAAAACAAAGCAATTTAATTTCATTAATTCTCATCACATCAAGAAAATACATGTAATTGTTTGAACCTTAGGTAAACTATTTCACAAGAGTTTCTTTGTCTTTTGGAAATGTTCTAACCATTTGTAACATAATTACTCTAGACATAATGTTCTAGGCTGAAGGTGCTAAGAAGTATGAGATGATTGCAACCGAAGCATATATAATTGAGAGAAATTAACTATCATAATTTTGCAATTCTACTATGTTGCAAAGTCTCAAAGCCGATATCACCTAGGAGGAGCTTCAGGTGGCTTGTTCTAAGTTGACTCATGGGAAGCCTCTTAGTTATGATGGTTTTCCCATTGAATTTTTTCAAACTCATTGGGATTTGGTGGGGAATGATCTTCTATATGTCATTAGAGAGGTTACCATTACTAGTTTCCTTGGGCCCAATCTAAATCAAGGGATTATATGTCCCCTCCCTAAGTCCAGGGATCCTACCTATATCTCTAATTAGCATCCCATAACTCTTCTCAATGTGATGAATAAAATTTGGGCCAAGTTCCTAGCCTTATGACTAAAAACATTTCTTAGCCAAATTAGATCTAGCTAGCATATAGGATTTGTTACTGGTAGATACATTTTAAATAATGTGATTGTGACATAGGAAGGTCTCAAGTGGGTGGAGGATGATGGTCAAGATATTCTCCTAATGAAGATTGACTATTCCAAGGCTTATGACAACATAAAGTGGGACTTTATTTTGCACACCATGAATAAACTTGGTTTTTTCCCTAAGTTCCTACATATGATGAAATTATTATTCTCAAATGCTACTGGAAGAATAGCCACTACCCTTGGCATCACCTCCTCCAATCCTATCCACAAGTCAATGCGGCAAGGATGTCTTCTTGCCCCTTACCTATTCATCATCATAGTTGACTTTCTCTATCATCAGATAAAGAATGATATTCAAAATAAATTTCTCATTGGGATCTACCTCTCTTCACCTCAACAACACCTTCTTAACATGCATTTCATTGAAGACTCCTTTTTTATTGTTTAAAACACTACAGCTAATTTTCACTGGCTCTTATCTAGGGTAAAGCAATATTGCTCACTCTTAGGCTCCACTATTAATTGGATCAAATCCTCTATATATAGCTTTACTAGTAATTACATTCATGTGACCAACTATAATTGGAAGCTACTTTAGGATCAAGAAACCATCAACATTCTAGGAATTCCCTTCCATTTTAGAGGTTCATCCTTTTTTCTTTGGGAGTAGGTTATTTATCACATTTAAAAGAAACTTGATAAATGGAAGAATAAACCCCTCACTCTAGTAGCTAAGTACCTTGTATGTAAGTCCATATGTGTGTCTACCCATGTGTATTACACTTCATGTTGGTTCCCCTCCTAAGCTACTTACCATAAGCTTGAATGATTATTTCATGAATTCATGTGGTCCTCTAAAGATTCTCATAAAGGTTTCTATCGTGTCACCTGGAATATTGTTACTCTCCCTAAGAATAAAGGCATCTTAAGTCTTTTCAACTCTTTTAAGTAGGGGATTCCCTTAGTCGCTAAGTGGTTGGTCTAGCTTTTAGATGCCCTAGATATTATTGGGACTCTTCTCCAATTAAGACTTCATCAAGCATTTCCCAAAAATAAGCCCTTCTGGAAAAGTATTCATTTTGTTAATTGGATCCTTTACCCCCACACTATCATTATTCCTAGATCTCATGTTTTCAAAAGCATTTGAAGAGCTTGGAAAACTCTACACCGTTATATTGATTGGACTAATATTAAGATCACCCCTACTCTCCTCTCTAAGTTGTGTTTCTAATGGTTACCTTTGTCACCCGCTCCCCTTTCCTTTACAAATGCTAAGGTTGCTACCTCTTGGTATTGGAAGGATGTTATTTCTTTGAATTATCTTTGACTGGCTAGCAATGGATTTCGAGGGCTAACTTTAATAATTTGTATGGGGAGTCTAAAGCAATGCACCATTGCCTAGCTTGGCTCTACACCTTTATCCATTGCCATATGTAGCTAGATGTTTTGGTACAAAGCACTTTTCATGGCCTTCAATGGATTAATGTGTCAAAACTTCTACCTTATAGGCTGTATGTTCCCTTTCACCTTTTTCATGACTCATCTAGTATCCTTCAATGATGTAATAAGTATTGGCACAAACAAGAGTCAGAATAATTCTAGATCTAGCTCCTCCAATGTATTTAGAAACTACCAACCCTTCTTAAAATTAAGGAGTTCCTCTAGTGTCTCCTCCACCAATGACTACCAATTGGCAAATGTCTCAAACATCTCAGGATTCATAGTCCTAATTTCCCTCTTTGTGGTGGAAGAGAGGATTTTGTTCATGTGTTTTGGCATTTCCCCTTTGCATAGCACATGTGGACATGGGCTTCCAAAGTAATTACATCATGCAAGCTATCTCAAGATGATGTTATATTTGGCCTTTTAGCCATCACTTCTAGTAATTTTAATTTTCTATGGAAATTTATTAGGCCTATTATTTTATATTATATCTGGAAGTGTAGATGCAATGTTATCTTTCAAATGATTGATTATTCTAATAACTATCATCTCAAAAAAATGGAGAAATTGTAGATCTTTTGCTTCATTCATTTTCAACTCAAATCTCAAGCATCAAAGTTCAAAATGGATATTCATCAATTGATTCCTCTCTTGCATTCTTGGGAAAGACTTCTACGTTTAAGCTACACTCTTTCACAGAAATCTATACATTGATGCTTCCCTTCTCAAATTTGAGTGGAGTCACCATATGGGAGTCTCTCTATCTTTTATTGAGCACTCTCTACCATGTCAACATTTTTTCCCCTCTCACTTGTAACAAGCCAGTTCATCTTGGTGGATGGTAGTTCCCGAGATTGGGTTTCCTCCTTTCACGAATGGTTATTTATGTGAACATTTCCAAGAGACTCATCCCTAGTTTTCTTAGTTTCCCATTTTATTATCCTTTTGACTTATTGTGGTTTATGTATTTGATACCTTTTTACTATTAATAAAACTTATTTTCGGGGTTTGAAAACCCCCCACCCCTCAGCCCCAAAAAAAGAAAAAAAAATATCAAAAATTCAATTGATACCATCAATTAATTAAGGCATTCAAAGTAAAGTTAGAGCTTTAAATCTTCCAAGTAAATTTTCTACGAATTCTATTTAGTAGTTGTGCCCTTTTATGAATGGAGTTGTAGAATTTGACAACTATTTCTTACAAACATTATAATACTTTTTGACCAAAAAATTTTCCAGTAAACTTAGCTTAAGCTCACCTATTTCATAATTGAGTTTTGTTTTCCTCAATCTATCTTTTTCCTTGAGGTTTCTTCTAATACGTTCCAAATCGTATGGTGCATAAGTCCTTTCTTAGCCTTCATCCATACTAGCAGTGATTGGAATCTTATAGGATTTTCTTATAAATGTATTTCTTTCTTTTTTATCCCTTACTAGTGCATGTCTCTTCAGTTCTATCTTCTAGAAGAAAGATGCTAAGAAGTATGGAATGATTGTAGTGGAAGCATAAATAATTGAGAGAAAATTAACTATCATAATTTTAAAAATAATAAGAAAGAAAGTTTCTCCCCAAGGCTTTCTGAAATTAAGGCATAAAATGAAGCAATTCAGTTTCATTAATGTTGATCACATCAAGAAAATACATGTAATTCTTCGAACCTCAAGTAAGCTATTTCACAAGAGTTTCTTTGTCTTTTGGAAATGTTCTAATCATTTTCAACATAATTATTCTACATAATGGACGTAATTTATATTTTGTAACATATATTTTGTAATCTTCCTCACATTGGCCATAAAATTAATTAGAGAAAGTGTTAAGAAAAGAAAAATTTAAGTTAAGTGTATTCTTAAGTTGGATCCTAATGTTGACATTGAGGGGACAACAATGTCCACAATGCGAGGTAGTTAAATATTAAAACATAATTACCTACTAATATTGGCCATGATAAAAACTCAAAGCATCTAGAAGAGGGCTTGGTAATTAGTATTATCATGGAGGTCTTATATATTATTTATTTCAAGCTTATGCTTTGTATATTTCATCTCTCCATGAGATCCTCTTGGATATCCATTGAGGAAATAAAACTCAGTTTAAGTTTGAGTTTCATATGTAGATTTAGAAATGCTTTAAAAATATTTAAAACAACATCTTAAGACTTTATTGTAAATACCTACACTTTTTGTGTATGATCGTCAATGAAAGTACTAAAATTAAATGAACCACCTAATGATGCTAGATTTATTAGACCAAAAATATCATAATAAATAGTTCTACTTTATTAACTCACCTACGTCTCTTATTTCTAAGAAAATGCACCCTTTTTGATTTACCAATAGAACAATCTTTGCAAAAATCTATGGAGCTAATTGTAAATTTGGGAATGCAAGAATGAGATTGAAGTATATTTAAATTAGAATAATTGATGTGGCTTAACCATTTATGTCATAACTTAGTATCCTCCCTGTGGTGACTACAACGACAAAATCATCCTACAGACATATATCAGCTCCTTTAGTATACATTATGCCTCTCGTTTTTGCTTGCAAAATTGTTAACATTCCCATGGTAATTTTCCACAGATTGTTTCCACACAAAAAAATTAAACGCAAATCATCAATTTAAGAAATAGAAATAAGCTTTTTAGAAACTTTAGGAATATGACTAACATTATTAAGAGTGATTTTTGGCAAACTAGGTTTCTATAAAATAACACTGACCTTTGTATGATTTATTTTTAGGCCTACATTACTTTCTAATTTTTCCAACTCTATCTTTTCCTTCTATTGCTATGATGTTTTCCAAGCTTTGTAACACAACAATCCTTCTTCATGTGACCAAATTTGTGGCACAATTAGCATTCAAACCAGCTTTTAGAAGTTCCTCTAATTTGACTTTTTCCCTGCTTTAATTAGATCCATTATTTTAATCATGTTTTTTTAGATCTACCTCTATTTGAAAGTATAAAAGAATTACCTAATGATTAACCCTTTCCTTCAATTAATATTTTTTCTACATCTTAAAGATTAGAGACTACATCATCAAAAGAAATATTACTGTACTTAGAGGTAGTAATAGCTTTAATAATTAGATTCCAACATTCAAGTAAAAAATTTAAAGCAACATAACACTTCTATGGCTCTAAAATTATCACTTTATATTCTTCAAATTTGACAAAAGTAGTTTTAATATCATCTAGATGATCTTGCAAAGAAACACATTCTTTCATCTTTGTATTAAAAACCTTTTATAAATATGAAACTAATTCAAATCTAAAGCTTTATCAAACTTGTTTTTCAACTTTACCCAAAGAGCATAAGAATTTGTTTCATTTGAAAGGGATGCCAAAATTTTGTTGCTTAACCAAGAAAGAATTAGGGTTAGTGCTTTTACTTGCGACTTTTTCCAATCATCATCTAACATCTTTGCATGTTTTTGAAGGTTGCAGGCCTCATCACACTCCTTTTGTGCTAAGATATCTTTCATTACCATACTCTATATGTTCTAGTTCTAACCAACAAGTATGTCTATTGTGTACAACTACTTCATGAACCCACTTTGATACCACTTGTTATGAAATTAACCAAATCTGCGAATAGAAACACGAAAGAAAACAAGAGAAATACACACAAGAATTAATGTAGAAAACCCCAAATAGGGGAAGGAAAAACCATGGGAACTAGGGTAGAGCTCTTCCTTTGTTTGGAGAAAGTAACCCAAGGACACAAGTTGTCCTTGATAACTCTCATAGCTTGTTGCAATTACCACATCCTTAGGCCCTTCCACTCATACTTCGTTGTTAACACACTTTCACACACATCTCTCAACTTTTCCCTCAATTTATAGGAGAAAACAATAATCCTTTTTCTATTACAATCTTTTGATAATATTAGAAACTACTAATTATATCTTAAAAAGAGATTACAAGAAAGGAAGCCAAGAAAGACATAAATGAGATTGATAAAAATAGAGGAGGAAGAGTTTTCTTCACATTAATAGTTCTTACTTATCTTTCATGAAAAAGAGACTCAAGATATATGCAAGTGTTTTAAAATGAATCTTTGATGGTGATGAAATTGTTATTTTATAAAAATGTTTGAGGATGTTCAATATTAAAATATAAACCTTGTATACTTAATTGTGTTACTAAATCCAAATCATATGTTCATAGTTGTGTGCTTTATGTGATAGTTTTGATCTTACATGTCAAAAATCTTTGATGTCAATAAAATTGTTATTTTAGAAAAGGTTTTGATGAGGTTCAATATTAAAATCCAAACCTTGTGTACTTTATTATGTTACTAAATCCAAATCATATGTATGTACTTGTGTGATTGATGTAATGGTTTTGATATTGTAGATTTGACCTCCATTTGCAGTACTTGCGATAAGCATCAATGTATTTAAGTAAACATTAATTTTTAGGAATATTTTTCTTGGTAAGTCTTAGCTATTATTGCTTTTAAAATAGATTGAGTTATGATAAGTTAGTTTGAAATTCATGAGTGATTATTGAAAGTTGGTTCAAAAGCAATAAAACTCTGGTATTCTAGTTCATCACTAAGTCATTAACATTGGCTACAAAAACTTTTAGGGCATGGAATTGAAGAATATCTTGACATGTTCAAAACCTGAGGGTATAAAACTGAAGATATTTTTACCTAAAAGGTCTTCAATCTTCAAACTCGGTGACCTAAAATTTTTTTAATGTTCAAAATCTGTGACCCAAAATTTCTTTAATGTTCAAAACATGAGGGTATGAAACTAAAGAATATGTTTACCTAAGACGTCTTGAAACCTGAGGGAGCTATATCCCCGACGAGGTGCACGCTGTTTAGGGATCCACACCAGGAATTTATTTCATCGAAATTAACGTGTATCAATTGGATTTCTATTTTGTATAAAACAGTTCAGGATGAATAAACTGCGACTGGAATGATTGCATGCCAACACAGATTAAAAACAGTGATCCAGCTACAAAATGGAGAAATTACCTGATTAAAAGTATAACCCTATTGGTTTGAGCGATTTGTTCTTGAAAAACTAAAAAAATCTTGGGCAATGAGTTAGGGTCTTCCATGCTAGAATAAATAAACACCCTAAATATAATTGCAACGTCGGTTGGTTGAGCGTTCGCGCTGATAATGTGTAAAGTCTCAGGTTTGAGACCTTAGCATGCATTTTGAATGGTTCGGTTTAACTGGTTTCCTCGGTTATTATGTTTTTTAGCTGATTTCCATCTAATAAACAAAACTACAAGTTACTTCAGTTACCATGCAATTACAAGTTACTTCAGTTATTATCATGCTTTGATTTAATTGGTTTCCTCAGTTATATGTTTTTTAGCTAATTAGCATCTCATAAACAAAGTTACCAGTTACTTCAGGTATTATGTAAATTATGTTTTGTTTTTTATGGCAACGGAGCATTCCTGGATGATTCCGTTTCCAACCGGAACTTCCGTGAAAAAACATGGAAAAACGCAAAACACAAGTAAATTATATTTTGTTATTTAGTTATTATGCAAGTTATGGTTTGCTTTTTAACTGGTTACCATCGTATATTTGGCTAGGCCACGTACATGTTTTGGATTCAAAAACTTACAAATTGCGTCAGTTATTATGCACATTATTCTTGGTTTTTTTGCTTGTTTCCATTGTATATTTCAGATACACCACAATGCAAAATAATAAAGCATGTGTTTTGGATGGCAAAGGCTTGATTATTTGCCACTTCTCTCAATATTTGAGCTACACCACAATGCAAAATAATACCACAGCTATTTTATAGCTACATGTGACTGGTCATGATATGGTCCAAACAATTTATAAGGCTTACACAAAGAAGGTTGTGGGTTCCACGTCGACCTTCGCTCAAAACTTTGAATGTGGATAAAATGAGTTTGATGATTTAGTGTACAAGAAACACCTATTCTAACTTTTATTGTGGAGGCATCAATGTGTAAATCATAGATTTTGCTAAATATTTGGATCTCATTTATATAAACAATTACATGTGATGAAAGTGCATCAAACAAAGAATAGCAAAACGTTTCAAGGCTCTATATGCTTTCAAAAGCAGGCACAAGGACATAGGACTTTTGGTTTGGAAGGTCAAAAAATAAGTTTTTCAAACTATCATCTATCCTCCTCTATAGTATGGATGTGTTGTTTAGGGAACTAGACTTAGTGCTAGGCTTTAGAAAATTATTAAAACAGTGAAGAACAGTTTTCTTCTCAATAAGTGATGAGTGGCAAGATACCCCTACACTCAACTATACGAATACGAGTGTAGCACATGTGATCCAGTCAAACTCCATAGATGAAGTCCCTACACACCTCATGAAAAACTTAGGGTTAATCATTCGTTGTCTTCCCATACTTACTTGTAGTTGTCATGGTGTATGGTTAAGTAAGTTCGAGGTATATGATTTTTATATCTTTTTATGTTTTTGTCTCCTATGCTAACAAGGTGAAGGGTAGAGAGACTAATTACTAACTCTAACTAATGAACTAAGTCTAAATTAACCTAACCTCACCATTCTTACCCACTTACTGTACACACCCTTAACCGATGCAACCTTGGCTACCAAATGCTAATCATTGCTGGGATCACCAAGCATAACGCATGTGCTCAAAGTGGTCGTACTGAGGCACTTAACTAGGACCGAAGGGTTGAGAGAGATTTAATAAACTAATAAAGCATGTAAATAACAGATAATAAATAACAGTAATAAAATTCTAATTAGCCTATTCCATGCACTGCAAGGTTTATCCATGAAGCTCTTCCTTATTATCGTACACAAACCTGTGTTTAGGTACAATGTCTGCTCGAATAAAGATCTGTTCACTTTCAGACTCCTACTGCGGGAACATGGAAAATATTCTATCTCTAGAGTGATCAATCTACTAGAGTTTCACTACTGTCTAGCCTAGGATGAGGAAACAAGGGAGAGCCACCTCTTATTTATAAATATGATGGTAGACTGTGATATTGCGTACGTGATATCGCAGGGGAAGACACAATATCGCGAGAGATACAATATCATGACGACCATGATATCGTGGCCCATGCGATATTGCATCCCATTATACCCCCATGACTAAATGAAAACTCGTCCTCGAGTTCCTTACAATAATATCAGCAAGGTATGGGATTATTGACTCAAAGGAAACTAATGGGATGACATATGAACGGATCATCATTACAAGACTCAACAAACTGGTGTTCATGACAACAAGGGTGAACACCTTATTACATTAACATCAGGCCTCATTTGGCAGCTAAGAAAGAGGAAGAGAAAGAAATTTTTACTACTACCAACACCAAGATTGCGCCGTTCATTGTTCATCCATAAACGTGCCATCAATCTTGCTCCATTCATAGCTGCTTCAACACTGTTCCATTCCTAGTTTTTTCTCCAGATCCATTTTGTTGTTGTACAATTTCTATTTGCACACACAACACAGTCTTATATTAGCAAGGATAATTAAATCATCATGTAATTGATACCTTACTTCAGTGTAAGTCCATTGGCTGAGTTGTGGTATGGCTAATTTCAGTCTAGAGATATATTAATGATGACTACCAAAGGTGTAGGGGCTAGGATAAAATCAAAAAAATTGGGCCCCATACCCCCATGACTAATTGTAAACCTCCAATAGCGAGAGAAAGGAAAGAGAAAAGGAATAAGAAGTATGGCTAAAAAGAGACAATTAGGACATCGATTAAATGGATGTCAAGATGGAAATGAACAAAATAAAATGGATTGCAAAAATGTTAAGGAAAAGAATTTAATGGATGCACAAAATAGGAATGCTAGTGGGTCCTCTCCAAAGCAGGCTCATGCTCTTAATGCCCTGAAAAACCCACATTCAAAGAGTTCGTAGGCTCTGGGAATGTACTTTGGAACAAGAGCTTAAAGTCTTAACTATAAGAATTTACCAAAAAGAAAACAATGTATCTACCAAAATATACACTAATGATACAGCCAGCAATGAGGTGAACAATGGAGAGAAGGGTCGAGAGAAGAGAATTGAATGGAATCCCAAGAACAAGGTGGTGTACAACCCCTTGTGTGTTTCATGATTAATGTGACTTGGCAAATCTCATTCCAACTCCAGCCTCAAACCAACCACATCCAATGACTTCACATTAATGCATTTGGCCAATCAATCCTCTTAAAGTAACGAGAATGCAACTGCAAAGAGCCACCACCATTCTGACAAAAAAAATGAGGAGAGAAGGGAAAGCGAGAAGGGCCTTAGTTAGAGGGAACGTTTTTAGTTCCATAACCAATGCTTGTAGCCCAAGGGATTATTTTTTCTGAGATATGTGCTATGAATTCTCACTTTTTTCCTTTCTTCTCTTTGTTTTTTTTTTGTTTATATTTTTATGCATCAGAACCACACCCTACAAAGACTTCTTATTTTTACTAACTCAACTTCCGATAATTGGGTAACATTGGAACAGTAAGAAAACTCAAGAAGAAAACATCCAAGCACCGTAGAGAATGGTCAACACAAAAGCATCCATTTCCCTTGAAGTCACACCCTTTTCAAGCCTTGAGTCCTTCCTTAATTTGAGAGATACCCAATCACTGGTTTGTTAAAGTTCTTATTAGAAAGGGACTGTNCACACACACACACACACACACATAAAATGGAAAAGTATAACGATGTTGTAAAACAAAAACAAGAAATGTTGAAGAAATTTGTAAAATAAATGTGTAAAACAAAAATGTGTAAGATAAAAATGTGTAAAACAAAAATTTGTAAAACAAAAACTTGTAAAACAAAAATGTGTAAAACAAAAACTTGTAAAACAAAAATATATAAAACAAAAACATGTAAAACAAAAACTTGTAAAACAAAAATGTGTAAAACAAAAATATATAAAACAAAAGAAATATGTAAAACAAAAACTTGTAAAACAAAAATGTGAAAAAAAAAGTGTAAAAAAAAATGTGTAAAACAAAATTATCTTAAATAAAAAATGTAAAAGAACTAAGTGCCTCCAATGATTAGCACAGGTGGACATCTCCCCCATAACTAAATTGTAAGGGAGAGATCCGAAATAATGAACATCTGTTTGAATTTCGTAAAACTGCCCAACTTCTCCCAAATGATGTTTTTAAGTTAAGGGGTAGAAGTTGGCGACGCTCATATTCCAATGTGTCTATGCCTTCATTGTTAGCATGAGTTGTTTCCTCAGTTCGTTCCGTGCATATTGGGTTACTCTTTCTAGTATCTGTTAACCATAGGGTGTCTACTAGTAGTGTGGCTGCTACATACAGGCACCTTTGAATTTGTATTTCTTGGGCAGACTGATTACATAAAAGGGATGTTGAACATTCTTCCATGTCATCACCCTCTGAGTCACTGTATGTGATGCATGGAACTTTCTTCTTCTTGATCTTTCCATATATGTTTATATTAGATATCTCCAATGAGAGATCATAGATCCCTAGGTATGCGTCTATTGTACTTATCCATGGCCTTCCCATTATAATTGGGAAGCCCTCGTTGTCACGGTTGACTGCTATCACCAGGAAGTCAGCTGGGTATGACCACCCACACATAGTGGTAATGATTTCCTCCACAAATCCCAAGGGAATGGTGATGGACTGGTCAGCTAGCTCAAGTTGAATGTTGATCTTCTTAAGTTGAGGTAGGTTCTAGGCTTGATACATTTCTCATGAGATTAAATTGAATCCAGAACCTGAGTCAAGAAGAGCCTTATGTGGTTTGTTCCCAAAGACTTGTAGATAGATTAAGGGGCTTCTAGGATCAGAGAATTTCCTGGGAAGGTGGCCTACCTTGATCCAGTCGATTACAGTATGCATTAACATAACCATATGCGTACAACTTTGTTGTTAGACTGAAGGGTGCTTCAATGTTTTGTTTGATGGAGGAGCTTACATCGACTCAACCGCTTGTTGTGAGAGCTTGTTTGGGCTTCTGGTTCTAAAGAAGGGTCTTCTCTTTTTACAGTTATCAGAACTAGCAGCGAGTTGAATGTTTACAACTCTTAGAGCATTACATTGTTGTGGTTGAGTAGGGAGTTCCCCTTGCATTGCTGGAGTAGGAGGTATGGGAACTACAGGTGGAAGAGGTGCAGATGGATTTGGAGGATCGGATGAATGTGGAATGTCTCCCGAAGGAGAAGGAGTCCTCCTAAAGTACGCCAAAACTTGGTAGTGACATTGGGGAGTTGTGTGACCCATAGAGTCACTTGGAGAAACCGGTTGCTGCACATAATAGCCATAAAGATCAGGTTTCTAGTAAGGGTACTGTTATGTTAGTGGTGGCATCCCCCATGATTGTGGGTATTTCCATTGCTAATGTTGTTTGATGGGTTGTGGTGGAGTTCCACTTAGATAGTACGTTAATGGTTGGTGGAACTACCTTGGGTTATCTTGAGAATAAGGTAACCTTTAGGGTGTTTGTTGTTGGTTAAGTCTCAAATTAAGTGCATACGTCCTAGACTCCTGTAGATGTGAGATGATTGGACAACATCCCTTAGGATGGTCATATTGGAAGATCTCACATCCACCATCATCATCTATGTCTGAATCCAAAACCACATCGAAGATAGTAATTTTTCCCTTACCCTTGTTATGTTCAGGGCCTGAATTTCTCCTCTTTGTCTTATCTTTGTCACTACTTCGTTCCTCCTTAGACTCCTCTATGAATTTCAAGATAATTTCAGGTCTAGAGTCTAAGGAATCCCATAGTTGATCTACCATAGTTGATACTTCTATTTTTAATTTTTGAATCAACAAGGTTTTTCTGTTCACCAACTCTTCGAGTGGTGACTCATCCTCCTCATCACAAAATTGCACTCCCTTCTTCCGAAGGGAAGGATCATGGTTGTATTCTTCCACTCTATCTCTTTCTCGCAGCTCACCTCCTTCTCTGGCTACTTACTCCAACAAGCGATGTATTTCGTGGGCTCTAAGTTCTGATAGTCTCCCTTGGGCATAAGTCCCAAGGGTTCTCCTAGTCTCATGCCTTAGCCCATCTATGATGTGGCGATGTTGATCTCGTTGAGCGTATCCATGGCCTAGGCAACGATGTAACAATGCGTAGTAACGGCCCATGGCATCATCCAAGGATTCATGATTACCTTGCCTCCATCCTTGGATATGCTTACACAAATTAGACACTCTAGAGTACGTTTGATATTTATCATTGAAGATTTTTAACATTGTACTCCACCTCCTGATGGTTTCCGACTATAAGAACAGGTACCAACTCTCTGATTTCTTAATGAGTATCGTGGAAAATAACTTAAGTTTCTGCCACTCTTTTTCTATCTTTTGCAAGGCATAGGCATCGTGGAATGCCTGTAAATGATGTTGTGGATCAACGTTGTATCCCCCTATAAAGTGTGGGATATTGTTCATGTTTAAATGCTTGATCCGACTATCCTTTTGATGCCTTGCTGAAATTCTTACTACCTCCATGATGTCTAGCATACTTCAGGTTGCAAGTAGGGGTTCATCATGATCATATCTTTCATGACACCTGTGATGTCTTCGTTGTTCCATACTTTCCCTTCGTTCATGTCGTTGTCCTCTCTCTTGACTTTCTCATCGAGGCCTCTCATTTCACCTATCTCTATCCTCACCATTATGCTCATGGTGGTTGTGCCAAGATGTGGAAGAACAGGATGAGTGATGAGATGAAGGGGAAGAAGAAGGAGAACCATCATCATGATGATGCTTCTTGCCTTCTCTTCAGCTACTATGGCCTTGATCGTGATGATGATCTAAGTGCCCATCCTTATCATGAGTTTTTTTCCCTCTGTAAATAGTTGGCATTCACGAGGATCAAAACCAGTGTTATGTATCGTTGAGTGTAGGTTCTATCAACCTACTTCCTCACCATCTTAGGAGGGGGAACTTCATTTGATAGAGAACCCATTATAATGGGTTCATCATCTCCTATTTCACTAAGGATGTGTGGGACCCCTTTGCCCTTCATCAGTGTATGTTGGCTCTCTTGCTGTGAGTCCTTGATACATTGTGCTTATGTGGGATGATAATCCCTCATGTTAAAGTCTTCCGCAATGTATTCAACATATAATTCTATCATGTCAATCTATGTCAAAGCATGGAGGAGCATGTTGGGAACTGATTGATCAAGAGGTAACATGATGTTACCTTGCAAATCTCTCCATTTCAGTTGTTCTTCTTAATGGAGGATAAAGGTAAAGTTTGGAATATACTCATTAGGATGAGTATAGACTAGCTAGTATTGTTGAGGACTTGGCAGATTTCAGTTATGTGTTTTTGATTGCCGACTATTTCATGTATTATCCCTAGGTGGTGAATTTCTTTTGTTAGAAGAAGACATTGTTATCAGTGTGCTAATTTTACCATTATATAATATTTTGTTTAATTAACCCAAAGGTTTGTTTAGGCTCGCAACGGTGTGAGTGATATTGTATGTTCTACTTAGTGCACAAACACTTAGTCCCCGACAACAGCGCCAATGATGGATGGCGAGATACCCCTACACTCAACCATATGAATATGAGCGTAGCATGCACGATCCGGTCGAACTCCATAGACTAAGTGCCTACACGCCTCATGGAACACTTAGGGTTAATCATTCGTTGTCTTCCTAGACTTACTTGTAGTTTTCACGATGTATGGTTAAGTAAGTCCAAGGTATATGATTTTTATATCTTTTTATGTTTTTATCTTCTATGCTAACAATGTGAAGGTTATAGAGACTAATTACTAACTTTAACTAATGAACTAAGTCTAAATTAACCTAGCCTCAGCATCCATTCCCACTTACCATACACACCCTGAACTGATGCAACCTTGGCTACCAAATGCTAATCATTGCTGGGATCACCAAGCGTAACGCACATGCTCAAAGTGGTCGTATTGAGGCACTTAACTAGGAGACAAGGGTTGATAGAGATTTAATAAACTAATAAAGCATGTAAATAACAGATAATAAATAACAGTAATAAAATCCTAATTAGCCTATTCCATGCACTGCAAGGTTTATCCACAAAGCTCATCTTTATTACCGTACACAAACTTGTGTTTAGGTACAATGTTTGCTCGAATAAAGATCCATTCACTTTGGGACTCCTACTACAGGCATATGGAAAACATTCTATCTCTAGAGTGATCAATCTACCAGAGTTTCACTACCATCTAGCCTACGATGAGGAAACAAGGGAGAGCTGCCTCTTATTTATAGATATGATGGTGGACCACAATATCATGTACACAATATCATAGTGGAAGACGTGATATCATGTACGTGATATCGTGAGGAATGTGATACTGCGGCCCATGTGGTATCACGTCCCATCAATAAGTTAAAGGTGAAGATGTAAATACCTTACTCAATGTTATTATGTTAAGTTGATTTATTACGTTTAAAAGCACAAGTATTATGTCAATTCATTACATACACTAATATCTTTCATATCTCAAGGCAAGACAAATTCTCTAAAGGAGTTATTGAGGATTCACAAGACCATGGTTAGTATTTTTAAGGAATGCAATGGTTAAGAAAATGGAATATCTCTTGGAAGGATGTGTAGTAAAATCCTAAGCATATTTTCAAGCTAATCAAGAAAATAATTTAACATGGATCTGTTCTAATGAAAAAGGAAAAAGAAATTATTTACATCACATTAGATATAATAAACTAGATGTATAGCTCACTATTCCAATCAACAAGCTTCATTTAAGTTCACATCATCTTAGAATTAGAAGTGAAAGATGGATTCGACTCCCCTAAGAAGAACACTTCTATAGGTTGTGTAGGTCAGGAGCTCTTGAAAATGAGTTACATGTATTTCTTTTTTGTTTTGCAACTATCCATTTAAGACCTATAAATCTAAATAAGATTGATACTTGTTGAAGGTAAGAGTTTGGCAAAGACATTATGTAGATCCTATCATAAGTATCTCAACATCCAAGTATCTAGTGTAACTATTAAAGTACCAATACTTATATCCATTAACATTAGTATTACTACTAGTGTAATAGAGGATAAGAGGCTATTAATGCACTATGAAGTCATACAGGTAATATTAGAACATAAAGGAAAGGACATTATCATGATCATCTTTAATAGGAATTGATGAAACCTGATGTGTCAGGTAGTTGAGTCTTGGAGATATGATAAAACATCATTTTGTCACTATATTAGTCAGCTAAGATATTGTAGATGCTATATCATAGATGCTACATTGCACCTACATTTCAGCATCCTCATTAATGCATCTTAGTTGGCTACTACATTGTATATGCTATATTGCACCTACTATATTACATATGCTATAACTTAGTTGTGTTGATGCATCCTCATCGATGCATTTCCATTGACAAAACCAAATACATTAACACATCTCCATCAATAAAATTTATGTAATTGCTTATAAATATGCAAGCACCTGTCACATATTTGGAACCATTTGGTTAATAGTGTAGTCAAACTCTTGCAGTTTTATTCTATGATCCTAGCAAATAGTTAATGATTACTGCAATGATGAAGTAATCTTGATGTTTATTGTCGATCATGTGTATGTCCAAGTATATCACACTTGAACAAAGGTTCTGTACAATTACAAGCATCACACTATGGGCATGCACTTGGGAAAAGAACTGAAAACTAACTGAAAATTGACAAAAGAATTGACCTTAAAAGACTCAAGACTCTAATGACTCTAACCTCCTTTCCCCATGTACCTGAGTGCTATATTTATAGGCTAACATAGGAATCATGATATTGTGTCTATGATATTGTACCTAGGCTATTAGATCACATACTTGATATTGTGTACCCAATATCAGGGCCTGGCAAATCATGATTCATCAACATGAAAATTGAATTCAAAATAAAGAACCTTAAAAAACTTAAATACTTCCTAGGAATTGAGGTGAACTCGGATAAGAATGAAATAAAAGTTCATCAAAGTAAATATTAAAATTTCATAATTGAAAAATTCAATCTAAAGAATGAAAATTTGGTTGGTGGTTCTTTGTCATATAGTTTAATGTTAACCAATAAAGATAAGACTCCTCTCATAGATGCAATCACATGTAGAACCATGATTGGATCACTTTAGTTTCTCTACCACACCAGACTAGATTTAGAATATGCAACATCATACTTATCTAGATTCATAAAAAAGGTAAGAGAATATCACATGCAAGCACTTATGCATCTCCTCATGTAAAAGGAATTTTCAACTTTAAGATACAATTCAATAAATAAAATAAACTTCATGCATATTCAAATGTTGATTAGGTGGAAGACAATGATGACAAAAAATCCACATCAAGAGTGCTCATTATGCATGGAAAAAATTCCAATATATTAGAAATTAAGGAAAAATCATCCATTATCTTATTCACTTAAAAAGAATAATTTATTGCCATGGTCAAATGCCTCCAACACATACTCTAGTTAAATAAACTTTTCTTACACTTACAATTTGAATTTGATCTTCCTAAAAATTTGTATTATGACAATACACTAGCAACTCAACTATCCCAATACTAAGTGCATAATTAAAAATTCCAACACATTGACATCAAATACTATTTCAACAAGTAGGAATTGAAGGAAGGATCAAGTACATCAATGAATCTACAGAAATTCAAAGCATGATAAAGAAAGAAAAATTCAAAGATAAATAATGAAGATTTCCTTCCATTCTAAGGAATTGTTAGCTTTTTAAAGTGAAAGATAATAAATTTTTATTTTTATTATATTATAGGAGTTTATTTTAATGAAATAGAGAAATTTTTTGGATTGGTGAGTAGCTTTAATGTTATTTTAACTCCAATCCATGTACATATTTAATTTTTA
This sequence comes from Gnetum montanum, assembly GCA_015680685.1. Lineage (NCBI taxonomy): Eukaryota > Viridiplantae > Streptophyta > Gnetopsida > Gnetales > Gnetaceae > Gnetum > Gnetum montanum. Next base: position 19,605 of record MNCI01028668.1, on the reverse strand, counting down.
AAGTTCCTTTATCATTGGGACTATATTGTATTATTTTTAGTAAATGTTGTCCCACTTGTCACACACACACACACACACACACACACACACACACACACACACACATACATTTAAGGCATCTCTTGAAAATTTATATCATGAAATCTTTAACATAATTTCAGAAAGACTTTTTCTATTTCATCATCAATCTTTCATCAATTCATTAATTTATTAAAATTCATTAACATCATTCATCATTATTTACTTAACTTGGAAGTTGAATAGTTTAAACTAGGGCCATTCACTCTTTTGATCATATCTTATTCATTTTACAATACTTTTCATTGATTTTAGATTTATTTGAAATCTACAAAATGTGATTTAGGAGAAATCTACTCTACATTTTTGCAAATTTTTTTAGTCCAAAAATTTTACTAAAATGAATGGTGGTCAATGATTGGATCATTTCTCCCTATCTCACAATTATTTGATGGGATAATAGATATTTTTTAAAAGCTAATATCTATAAAAAGGTTGAATTAAAATTTTAGCAACGTAAACTTAACAAGTTTTACGTTATCTCTCAAATTTGCACTACCTAAATTTCTCTTCCATCTATCCATTTCTCCTTCTTCTTTTGCTACCCACTTAATAAGCTCTTGGAATTGATGGGTCCATAGTTCGTAAAGTTGGCCTTGAGCATAAATCCTTAGGGTCTCTCTTCTATCATCACGTAGCCCATCAATAATATGGTACATTAGCCTTTCATCAGAAAACTCATGGCCTAGACAGTTGTTTAACAGTGCATAATATCTTTCTAAGGCCATGTCCAAGGGTTCATGTTGTGCTTGTTTCCACTCTTGGATCTATTTCCTGAAGGATGGCACTTTTGCATAGCTTTGATATCTTTCGTTAAAACATTCTACCATTGTTGGCCAACATCGTATTGAATTTGGTTTTAACAATCTATACCATACTTTTGCTTGACCAACGAGTGTCATGGAAAGAGCTTGATTTTTCTCCATCCATTATCAATGTTATTCCATGTATAGGCATCATAGAATACTTGTAAATGTCGATGCAGATCTAAGTCATAGCCTCCTAAGAAATTAGGAAAGTTGTTTAAATCAATCTTGGGTAGACGGCTCTCTTTACAATGCCTATGGAAGATTTGAACAACCTCTTATATTTGCGTTAGGATTGTAGTGGCTAGTAGGGATTCATGATCATCAAGTAAGTTACACTTTCATGTGTTGGGACGATGTTGCCTTCATATATTTTTATAAGAAACCCCCACTTCAGATTGCGTACTCCAATCTTCATTCTCAAATAATTCGTTGGTTCTCCAATGAATTGCCTCACTAGATGGGGCATTATCATAGTCTTGTAGGAGAGGCATGATTATGAAATTGTGTGTAAATTTATATGTGACTTGTTATAATTATTTCTTCTTCTTAAGAGATATATCATTAATTCCTATATAGTGACCTTGTATGATATAAATAAACTAGATAACTAGCACCATCCCCAGCAATGGTGCCAATGATGAGTGGCGAGGTACCCCTACACTCAACCATACGAACACAAGTGTTTCATGCATAATTCGGTCGAACTCTGCAGAAGAACTAGTTGTGGTATCTAGACAGTTATTCTTAGGTCACAGTTTTCTATCTTTTCACTTGGACTAGTATTAGCTTTGTCATGTATAGTTTAGTCTAGAGTGAGGTGTATGATGTGTTTCTACACTAGTACTACTCCTATGTATGATGGAAAATAATATTAACTAAGCTAAGAAAGAGAGGATGAGAGAGAATCTAAGCTAGCCTAAGTATGATAAGTGTTCGTTCCTCAATCATCCATATAAATCTTGGACCTCGTGCACAACTACCATTGGGATTACTAAGCGCAGATCTTAGGTACGCTACTGGTTTGCCAAGTAGTCACACTTAAATGCTCATGATCAATTTGTACACATTTTGCATTTAATAAGAGTTTTAGGTAAAGAGTTTTTCACTATGAAAGCAATAAATAACAATAAAAATTAAATAATTAAACTAAGTGAATTCTCCAATGATGAAGTAATCTTGATCTTTATTTCTAGTCATGTGCGTGTCCAAGTACATCACACTCGAATAAGGATGTTGTACAATTACAATCACCATACTACAGGCATGCACTAAGAAATAATTCTAACTCTAAGAAGGAAAAATTGCAAGAGTTTGGGTAAGGAACTAAGAACTAAGTCCTAGAACAAGGAAAGCTGCCTCTTATTTATAGAAATTGAGGTAGCTTACAATATTGCGTATGCGAGATCATGGCTAGGCTACGATATCGTGTACATGATATCATGGATGCGATATCATGGCTAGGCTACGATATCCTGTACGTGATATCATGGATGTGATATCGTGGTTGTGATATCACAGCTAGAAAATTCATGACTCATCACCTTTCTAACATTCTTAGGAGTTGTCCAATTCCTAATAGCCTTTAGCATGGTATCTTCCATTTGAATTTGATTTTTAAAAATCACATGATTAAATTATGTGAATTTTCCTCTTGAGGAAATGATAGTTCTTCACATTAATCACCAATTGTGCCTCCTCCAACTTAAGAAACATCATCCTTAAGTGATCCAAGTGCTCTTCCTCATTAGAGCTGTACACCAAAATAATGTCAAAAAATACAATACAATACTTACCAATCAAGTCCTTTAATACATTATTCATCAATCTCATGAATGTACTATACATTCATGAGTCCAAATGGCATCACCAACCACTCAAATAATCCATCTGATATTTTGAAATTTTTCTTTCACACATCACCAAGCTTGATTCGCATTTGATGGTAACCACTTTTTAAATCAATTTTGCTAAAAATATTTGCATTAGTAAGGATATCAAGGACATCATCCATCCTTGGAATAGGAGACCTATACCTTACTATTATTCTATTCACTACCCTAGAATTAATGCATATCCTCCATTCATTGTTGTTCTTATTTGGCACTAGTACTATTGGAATTGCATAAGGTAAAATGGATTTCCTCATGAAGTCATTTGCAAGTAATACTTTTCCTTGCAATTTAGGCCTTTAATTTGGTGCCACCTAATAATCTCTCTTGTTTGTAATGGTAGCACTAGGAATAAAGTTAATCTAATTTTGTACATTCCTCATTGGTGATAGTCCATCAAATTCCTCCTTAAACACCTTGGGAAATTTCTTCTTCAAGCCTAGCACACTTGTAGTAAGTTCAACCTACACATTATCATGGTTAGTAGCAACTATTATCATAACAACAAAACCAAAACTAGTTTCATCATGTTCCTTAATATATTCCCTCTCTCCTAGAAGGATTAAGAAAGATTTAAGTGAGCTTTTCTACTTCACTTGTTTAACTATCATAGGAATCAAATCATGGATTCCATTAAGTCTAGAAATACTCCATAAATTTATTACTCTATCAACTTGAGCACCATTATGAAAATTCCATGATCTACTAAGAATTACATTAGCATAATCTATTGGAAGCACATCATATTTCACAATAGCATTAAAACTTTTAATATTAAATTTCAAGGTACACTATTTCCTTACCTCTTGAGAAAAATCTCTATAGATAAAAAATGCAACTTATAAGGTCTAGGATGAGGATTAATTACCAAAACTAATTTAGAAACTATCCTATAAGAATTAAAATTTTCTTTGGCTCCTCCATTAATTAAAATATGTATCCATTCCCTAGTAAACAAATAAGAAGTTCCAATTCGAAACAACAATCTCCTATTAGGATGATCTCATCTATTTACATTCTCCATAAATGCACAAGAATTTAATTTAGAAACATCCTTAATTTTTGAAGCATTAGGATTACCTCTTTAAAGATCTTGGTTTGATGTCTCCTCCACTTCCATGATTTGTCCATCTTTTCTCTTGGCTACCTTGTAAAGTGGACATTCCCATTTCTTATATCCCCATTCTTAATTCTTGAAGAACTAAATTTTTTATTAGTTACTACCTTGACCCTTTCCTTCCTTCTCTTGATCCTTCTTGGCCTTTTCCTCCTCATTTCCTCTTTTAGTCTTATTGTCTTGGATACCCTCGTCTTCAAATTTGGACTTGAATTCCTTCTCATATATAGATCCCTTGTTCTTCTCCTTGGAATTTTGTTTGCTCTTATTTCCAAATCCATATAATTTCTTCGCAACCTTGAGTGCCAAATCATAAGTCTCATTAAGATTTTGTGGCTCATAAAAGAAAAACTCTAGATGGTATGTCATTTTGAGACCTCCTAAAAGGATTGAAGCTTATTCATACTCTTCACAATTTACCTTATCTTGATGGAATAGATCACAAAATTTGATGGAAAATTATTTAACATCCTTATCACCTTGCCTTAGGAATTTCAACTTCCTAATGATTTCTTATCTTTGCTGAGGTTGTTCAAATTTTCTTTTCAACCTATATTTCATCATATTCCAATATTTGATAGGTTGACCATTTCATCTTTCATAATCCTGAGACTCCTTTTCCCACCAAGTAGAAGTCATACCAAGTAATTTGGGTTCAAAAATATGTATCCTTAAGTTATTTGGTACCTCTTCCAACTAGAAATTCTTCTCAAGTGCCTTCAACCAACTTGAAATATCAATGGTTCTATCTACATCATTAAAAATCTACAACTACATATACATAAGTCTTGAAACATTTCTAAATGCTCTAGTAAGCTTTGCCTTATCTCTGTCATTAAGCTTGCTTGAAGAAGTAGCATTAAAAACCATTAGAACACTTAGAGTTTTCATATGAGGAATAGAATTACCTTCCACTAAAATCCCTGGATGATGGTTTTTGACACTCTCATAGCTCGATTTTCCTTCCTCTTGCTCCACTTCATCTCCACCTGGTTGTGAAGCTTCTTCATTCAAATCTTCATGCTCTGCACCTCTATGTGTTGAAATATTTTTAGGATTGATATTTTGATCTATCTTCACATTGATTTTATTCAATTGAACAACCATCATCTAGAAGGTACTTCATACTCTTCATATCTCTATTCAAAGCTTCTACCTATTTCTTCTTAGTTTCCATCTAAAAGTAACCAAATCATCAATAAAACATCCAAATAATAATAGACCCTAGGCTTTGATACCAATAATTTTGGATCAAATTCACTCCACAATTAATAAATCATCTTCCAATAGTAAATCCAAATCATATGCAAAGATAAAATAATTTTCTAAGAAACAAAAAACTATCTTTGAGTAATTTATTAGAAGATTATAACATGGTTCAAAAAATCCATAGACATTCAAAACCTATCACATTCAAATGATATTGTAGATCATGAGGCTCTACAACCACACAATGGTTGTTCTCAATTCAAGACACAACCAATAGAAAATCTTGTACATAGCTTGATTTTAAGATCTTAACTTACAAGTAATATGCAAAAGAATAAAACACAAATGACAACTCAACACGAGCTAATCTTGGAGCTACAATTACCAATTACACTCATCCAATGTGCTTTCCCACTCTTTCTTGCTTTACTCTCCACTATCAAAAGCACTTTCTCTCACTCATCATCCTATCAACAATGATGTATACATCAATATTGATGTTAAATTGGAAGATAAGAATCCTAGAAACATTTCCTCAACTCATCTTGAGGTTTTCTATATGAATCCCTAGTCTTCTCATCTTCTCCCTAGCTATTTCCATCATTTTCCATTATGTTTCAACTTCTTCCTAAATTGGTATGGATGTTTTCAGAAGTATCCCCATATGTCTAGGGCATCTCTAATCTTGCCAAGATGTATTCTATGAAACCTAGATTTTGGTTGGGATGTCTCATTAGGTTCCAAGATGTCTCAGTTATAGTGAAGACATCTCACCTTAGACATCTCATGTCCTAGTAGGACATATCACCTAATATGTCATTTTCATAGATAAGCCATCTCACCTAAGATGTCAATTTGAATAATAAGTCATCTCCAGTGTCTGAAAACCTATAAAACACATACATAGGAAAGAAAAAAGGGGATCAAAAGAGGTGTTCCTATACTAGTAAGATAACCAGTCCATGCTCAAGATGATATCATAATCCCCAGGACTCATGACATGGATATCACTAAACTAAGATACATCCTAAATTACCAATGATACAAATCTATAGACTTCATTCATAGCAAGCACACTAAGAATAGGGATAATAAAAACTAAAAAATATAAAATCATACCTCAAATCTCCATCATATTGTTGAGTTGATCATCTAGTAACTAGTTAATCAAAGAATATGCATGTGCATGCATCCTAGCAACAACCTGATCACTAGTAGGTTTACCATCCTACTAAGAATCTTCGCTGCTCAAATGCCTTGGATAGTTAAAAATCTTATGACCTGACTAACTAAAATTATGTAAATTGCAACAAACCCTATGAATATACCCAACCTTCTTGTAAGCATGATAAGTAATTGATCCATGAGTAGCTTCATTACCTAAAGATTACTACTACACTACTACTACTACTACCCACTAGATCTTGAATTCCAATTCTACTTGAATCCACTATACTTCTTTGTAGAGGTTTGATTCTCATTTTGAGAATAATTGCAACATGCTACTTCCAGTAACTAAGTTCACTCACAGTTCATCCTACGAACAAGTGCATCTTCATGCATCTAGAATTGAGAAGAAAGCATGCGGCTCTTAATGGATGCATGAAAATCATGAATAAAATAGTTCACTCTAGTCCTTTCATTTAAATATATATAAAGCATATACAATACTTGGCTCGGAAATCTTGTAGTTAGGCTCTATCATACTTTAGTTACCTTGACAGACATGATAGAACTCATCTTCTTTTACCTCTATATACTCTAAACTAATATAATGCTCATTAAAAGTGAGAAAAAAATCACTTCAATAAACATGACAACTCTTTCACTCATGCACCTTCTCATAAGAAGCCCATAAATAACTATAAAAATCTTTGAACTAGTAGGTTACTAATTAAATTTGCTACAACTTATAATCTATAACACATTAACTTGAATATCTTCACAACTTTCTCCAACCACTCTATAACAACAGTAGGGTTCTCTACATCTTGAAAGGTAGATGCTTCTAGATTACAAAATTACTTCATAAGCTCATATTCTATTGGTCATTTGCCATCACTATCACTTCTTGAAGTAATAAGAAATGATAGCAAGATTGAGTTCTTCTATGTGTGCTGATAGAGAAACTATAATTTATAATAGTTGATATCAATTTAACTAATCTTATCACTTAAGGTAGGATTTAGATTAGGAGTATTAGGCTCCATTTGAGGATCCATTATAGATTCTTTCATTTAATCAAGAAAGGAACAAGGTATAGAAGTTGGGTTACTAGGCCTAACATCCATTCTCCTACCATGGCCACATCCACCTCTATCACCTACCATTATTGGATATAGTAAGAAAAAATAAGGAAATCATCAAACCTACTCTCTAATGTCATCGTGTAGCATTTTCCTTCCTAGCCTTAACTTAGAGAGCATTATGTCGGATATAATACTCCTAATGAATGATTGGGCATGGTAGGAAAACTAAAAATTGAAATGAATGAAATGCAGTAATAAGAAAGTAAAAGAGAACTTGGTGATGCATAACCAAGAGGAAAAAGAAAAAACAAGAATAGTAGAAGAAAAAAATACAATTAATTAACATAAATATATATAAACGACTAAAATCTAATATTAACTAAAAAGAGATATAAAATATTGAATTTAAAAATACTTAAAATATCAAGAAATACCTTAATATGTTCAGCCATCCATAATATTTATAATTCAAATATCTAAAACATGAAAGAAAAATAATTAAATACATATCCATGATGAAATATCATAATGATGCCAAAATATAGAATACTAATGTTGGAAACTAAATATGTATGAAATAAAAATTAGCAATAAATACTAATAAACACTAAAAATTAGCAATAAATACCTAGCCTTGGTTACCTCAAAATAATAAAGGAGAGTCAATATTTACTAAGAATTCTTTGCAACTTCTCCTGGTGAATTGAGGACATTTTTCATGGTAACTAGGTGAAGTCATTTTACCTTACAAGATAAGTCATACATACAAGTAATTCAAACATCATCATAGAACACCCATCAAACATTAGTCAAACTATCAAACAAACTCTAATTAAACTAAAGTTCCTACTTCACATATCAACTTGAAAAAAGGAGACTAGCATGCACTACACTTAGTTTTATATCTATGAATTATTATTATGAGTGCTTATCCAAATTTCCAAACCAAATGTCAAACTACCATATGCATTAGTTTATTATTAGTCTTAAATGAAACTATCAATGCTAGATGCACAATCCGAGACTCATTGATGAGTGGCGAGATACCCCTACACTCAACCATACGAATACGAGCATTTTCACTCACGATCCGGTTGAACTTCGCAGACGGACTAGTTGTGGCACCTAGATCATTAACCTTAGGTCGCATTTCACTGTCTTCCCACCCGAACTAATATTTATATTTTTCATGTATGGTTTAGTCCAGAGTGAGGTGTATGATGTGTTCTTAATTCTAACACTACTCGTGAAGGTAGTGGAAAATAATATTAATTAAGCTAAGCTAGGAGGAAAAGGGTAAGAAAATATAATCTAGCCTAAGTGTGATGAGCAGTCGTTTCCTTGATCATCTGTATACATCTTAGACCTCATTCATGACTACCACTAGCATTACCAAGTACAGATCCTAGGTATGCCACTGGGTTACCAAGTAGTTACACTTAAATGCTCGTAATCAAGTTGTACTCATTCTGCGTCACTAGGAGATAAGGGTGAGAGAGAAAGCAATAAATAACAATCAAATAAACAAATAAATAAATAAAAAAGTGAATGCTGCAATGATGAAGTAATATCAATCTTTATTTTCATTCATGTACATGTCCAAGCATGTCACACTGAAATAAATAATTCCATACAATTACAATCACCACGCTGCAGGCAGACACTGAAAAAATAATCTAACTTTAGAGAGATCAAACTACCAGAGTTTCACTACAATCTAACTCCTATTTTTCAAACAAGGAAGAGAGACTTCTTATTTATAGATATTGTAGCGGACTGCAATATCGCATACGCGATATCGTAGGGAAGACATGATATCACGTACACGATATTGCATCCCTCGAGATATCACGGCCTATGCGATATCGTGTCCCATCATACCCCCACAACTAAATAAAAACTCGTCCTTGAGTTACAAAGAGAATAAGCTTCATTGATTACATAGTGGATAGTTTTGGGATTATTAATTGGAAAAATAAATGAAATAATGCCGCAGTGTGGAAAGACACAACACAGAAAAAATGCTACAACTACAAAAAATGGAACTCATGTAGTTCCTGGTGGAGGTGGCTCCTCCATGGGTGATTTCCCTTTGTCATGTGCTCCAAGCTTTGAAGCTTAATGGTGCTAAAGTATGGCCTGGAGCTTCTCCTCCTTGGTCTGAGGGTCTTGTGTCGTCCATGCTAATGTTCCAATGTTTTATGGAGTCAACACCTCCCATGGAGAAGGTAGTTGCAGGAACATCTAGTTAGCTTTGACATACCACGCCACGAACACCTGTCATTCCTCCTCATAGGCTTTGGCTTTGTGTTTGTATTCATGAAGCTCTATTAGCTATCACGCTAAGTCATTTGCAATATCATTTTTCCCCTGGTAGCTTTCTTTGACCATCTCTAGTTTAGAATTTGCAACATCCAATTTTTCAACCAGCTTCTTACATTCTACAAATTCTACCTCATATTTGAGATGGGTGGAAGCTACCTGCTGCTCGAGCTCTATTCTTAGGTACCCTGTTGTTAATATTGTAAGGTTGGCATATCTAGGGTTTGCCAACTCCATGTATTCTGTCAATTCCTGGAACTCTAGGTCCTGATTTTTAACTTTCACTTGGTGGGCGAAGGCTTAAGTGTCCAATATGGCCTTCCAATCAGTGTGTTGAGCACTGATAATGTTGATTTGAGCCTTGGCCATATGGATCTCCTTCTCTAGGATTTTTTTGTACATTCCCACCTGATCATGGAAATGCTCCTTTAGCTTCTCATGTCATTTAGCCTCATTCTGCCATGTGCTTATCTCAATTTCTGACTTTTGGTGAATAGCACATACCTCCTCCATTGAGAGGGTTTGATTCTCTCTGGCTAAATGGATTACATCTCAGTTGACCTGAATGAATTTTTCTCGTAGCTGATGAAAGTGTTCATCGAGAACATTCATTTGTTTCTCTATAGAGGTCAATCGAAAGTTATCTGCAACCAACTACTTATTCTCTTCTTCTAAGTCCTTGAGTGCCTTAAGGTGCGCATGCGTTTGCGCTTCTACTGTGGAGGCATCCCAAACAACCTTCTCCTTTTCTTTTGCCACCTACTTATTCTTTGCAGTCAATTTGGTTAGTTGATCTATTCTAAAGTTATCTGACTGGTCTGTAGGAACAAACTGTAGATGGTTCCACTATGCTGCTTGTAAGGCTATGAGCATGTTCGACCCTTACTTTAGATGTGACCAGCTTCCCCTTTATGGAAATGAGGTTTGATTGAATTGCTATGAAATCCTGAGGGATGTCAAATAGAGATGTCATTACTTGTCATGTACATCCTCAGGTTCCGCAGGAGTCATTACAGTCCTGGCAAGAATTTGAGCATCCTGTGCTCCTGAAAGATCTACCTGTGGCACAATAGGTATGTTAAAGGATTATTTGATGTGGTCAGTGACCAATTCAATAGATCCCATGGCATTTTGGTGTTGCATGACCAACATAGTGGTCCCTTCACCAATCTCTAATTACACCTAAAATGATGCTTCATTTCCTGAGATCTATTGTGACCATCTGCTTTCCCCTCCTCCTATTTGAATTAATAATTTACCCCTTGTGTGATCCACTGAAACTATAGACTGATCAACATCATTGATGACGCAAAAGAGGTTTACGTCATCAAGACTTCCCCAACTAACCATCTCAACGATGGCCCTAAGATGGTTCATCGACAGTCTGTAGTCTTGCAGCGGTGATGACTGATCCTGGCCTGTCCCAGGACCTGCTTCTTATTGTTGACTAGGACCTGTGGTTGGAGGTTGACTACATCTAGCCATCTATTCTTATTCTTCTTCAGGCCTCAGCTCTTTGCCAGTGCTCTTCCTTGGAGCTGGTGCCTTTCTTAGTTCAGCATAAGAAGCATTCTGGGCTTTTTAGAGGACTTCATTAGTGTACCCCTGAATACTAGCCCATTGGCACAGTTTTCTGATAAGGCAAGGGAAATGCATCACCATCTTCCCTAACTTCCATTCTTCAAATCATCTTAGGATCTCCATCAAATATAGATGGGGAAGGTTAGCGTTAACCTTTTCCATCAACACTGCACATCCCCTAGCTACATACATCGGTATTCTTTTCAAACCTTTTGTGGGAAAGAGGTGATAGGTTCTAATTTTTAAATAGCTCACCAAAGCTTTATCTCTGCCATAAGCCTTCTCTAACCAATCCTTTCACACATTGGGGTATGGTTGGGTGGATAACTGAGCAACGTGGGGCCCTAAATTTGGAAGGTTTAACACTTCCAAAATAGCCTGTGTAGAGAAGTCAACCGTCACACCACAAATGTTAACCATGGTGCCTTGCTTCCTATTGTTCCAAAACTAGTATGTTTCACCTAAGTACCAGGCACCACTTTCAGAGAGGAAAAGCCATAAGGGAGACCCTTTGAGGTGATCCCTAACAGCCTCAGGAGCGAACTCTACAAAGGATTCGAAGTTTAGATCCACAATCACCTCAACGAATGTGGACTTCTTATGTATAGCCTGAACACACTCTGGGGGCAACGTTAGTTGTTGTCCCGGTTCAGGCGCAGCAGCAACTCCTACTTCTACCTGCTTGAACCATCTGGTAGGAGGTTCTTCTTGATGGATGCTGAATGATTGCACCTCTTATTCTGTATGTTGTTCGGTAGGGCCTTTTCTTCCACCTCTTCGAGATTGTTTCACTCCACCTTGAACAGAACCCTCCTATTGTGCATGTTTTGGGGCCATTCTACAATCACATGGGCCAAGCATTAGTAAGGTTTTTTTGGAAATCAAGTTATACCTTACTACTTGCCTTAATTAAAGATCCTATGTTATAACATGTGATCATGCCCGAAAATTATAATAATGGGTCTTGTGACTTAGGTGGTTTCCATTTTTAATCTCCTGGTATACCTAAGGTCATATGATTTTTGGCACAATTATTCTAAGTGTTAAGTTAATTACCCTAACTGATGTCCTTTAGGCAATGATAAATTTCAAAAAATTTAGGCACCACTTCTCAGTAAGTGTCTCTCCCCAACGACTAAACTGAACACTCTGAGTTCAAGCAGGTTTAAACAAAATTAAAATCGGAGCACCAGTTCACGAGATATGAGTGAAAAAGCAAGGGTCACACAATCGCAAGTTGTAGAGAAAAATTTCAACAACTCCCCCTATGTGAATGGAAAAATGATGCTAAGTGTTGCAGCGAGGGTACCTATTTATAGATAAATAGGACACGATATCGCGTACGATACATTGTGTACGCGATATCACGTGGGACGCGATATCTCATCCCTAGTGATGTGAGACACTAAGAAAATACCAAATTTTTAATGATTTTTCTTGAAATTAATGTTGGAAATTGAGGACATGGGAAAGTATTAAGATGTTCTAAGGTAATATCATTGATTTGAGAGNCCCCAAAGTAGGTTTCAACCTATAATGCCCTTGTGTAACCACACTTAAAGTGTCTATGGGCACTAGAAGGGTTAAATGTAATCCGCACTAACTCCACAAAACACACACATGTAAATATCACTAGAATGAGATGAAAATTCAATGTTACATGAGACACAAGCTACAATTACATAAATAGTAAGATGAGACAAAGTATAGAAAGGGATCGTAGAGATTGGGACATGAGGTAATTGACCCAGGGTATAGTGAATCTTGCATGAAAAACATGATTAATGTGTCATTAACTCATCATTCCAAGATCAGGACCAAGTCCATTCTTCTAATTAGTGACATCACATTATTTTATCCCATGATAAACAACTATGAGAGTACCATAACAACAAGGCATACAATCACATGGCGTTTAGTACAAGGGAGGAGCAAATTTTGTTTTATGGCACTTTCCTTTTTCTTTTTTCTCCTTTTGTTTTTCACTTTACTAAATCCAGAGAGGCTGCCAAACTTTAGGCATGGGTGCATGTCTTTGTAGTGGGATCCCCTAGAATAGCATTTGAATTTTGAATGCCCTTTTTATTACTCTTACTTCCATTTTTCATTAGATCTACAAGGATCTTAGTACAACCACGTTACATGATAACTCCCACAACGGTCACAAAAGAGAATCTGCAAGTCCCTTTGATGTCACACCCTAATCATTCCCTCTTGGTCCATCCTTCTTCATTCTGGGTACAATGAACATAAAATTAATGTTAAGTTTTTTAAAAAGATGTCAAGAATATCACTGTACCCTTGAAAAGGAACCTCTTATTTGTAGAGTGGATGAGTGGGTGTAGTGGGCTCACTGTTCCAAATAATTGATCACTCATGACTTAATAACATAGAACACACCTCTACCAATGATCCACATGAGTGTTTTATTCATAGATGAGATTACTTACAAAAAATGTAAAAAGGCAAAAACACACAAAAAGATAAACAGATAAAAGATAAACCAAAGACTTGAAAAATGAAAAATTGGAAAACAAAAATTTGTAAAATTAAAGAAAATAAAAATATTTATTAATCTTGCTTGTCAGTAGAATGGGGGATATCCCCCATAACTAATCGGTTGAGTATGGAAAGGATTAATAAATGGAATATAAGAATCCTTGCATGTTGGAAGTATTTGAACTGATCCATACTTATCCCCTTGAGGTTCACACACTTGATTATAGTAAGCATAGTGGGGCAACTTATACAATGTAGTTCTTAGATAACAAGTTGACCCACTATGATGTTTGTGACCGTTAGATGGTATGCAAGGATTGGGTTGATGCCTCCCATGGTTATGTTCATTGGGTCGTATGGTTGTTGGAGTGTTTGATGGTGGCCCTGAGGAAGTTACATGAGGCATTGGGTTCGAAGGTAAGGGTGCACCACAATGTGGGACTTGTGTTGAGTTGGAAGATGCAGTGGCCTCTGAATTATGTTGTCCCTTCTTATGGCTGTGTTTCAAGAAGGGGAGCTTTTGATGTTGAGGAGGTCTCTCACTGTTGTTAGTAGTAGTAGCACAGGTATTATTCGTGGGTTGTTGCTATGGCATAAACACCTTAGGAATGGTTGGTGGCACTATGGAAGGAGGGAAAGGATGAGAATGTTGAAAGTAAGGAGGAATATAAGATGTACAAGGTGGAGGTTGCGTTGGAGGCATGAGTTGATAGTATTGTGGAGAGTAGTATTGCGGTGAGATAGAGTATGGTAGCCCAAATGGAGAAACAAGATGTTAAACATGATAAGCATTTGGATAAGTCTAAGGGTGGTCTCCCCCATGACTAGGATGGTTGCCACTGTGGTCTAACATAGTATCTCTGTATGAACTCTAGATGTAGCGTGTTTTCCCAATGCTCATGTAGATGTAACAATATTGGGCATTGGCCCTTGTGGTGATCATATAGGCATATGTTGCATTCATATGTATGATTGGTAGTTGAGCACTTATTCCCTTCGTTCTTTTTCTCTGAATGTCTAATGTTTCGTCCTACTTCTTGCATTGTCAAAACTCTATCTCCAATATTGTTGATATACTCTCCACACTTTTGATACATCCATTACAACATCTTATTGATCTTTGCCTCAGCTTTCTCTAATGATTGTTGTATTGGAAAAGATGATGTTTCCACATTGAGAATTGTTGGTCTCTCCTTGTTATGATCATGAACCTTTGTTGAGTTAATATTTTGGTCTCGTTGATGTTTTTCAACACTCTCTCATCTCGCTAATTCTTCTTCTTCTTTTGCTACCGGCTTAATAAGCTCTTGGATTTGATGGGTTCATAGGTTGTATAGTTGACCTTGGGCATATACTCCTAAGGTGTCTCTTGTTTCATTATGTAGCCAATCAATGATATGATACATTAGCCTCTCCTTGGAAAACCCATGGCCTGGACATTTTCTTAATAGTGCATAATATCTTTCTAAGGCCATGTCCAAGGGTTCATGTTGTGCTTGTTTCCATCCTTGGATTTTTTTCCTCAAGGCTGACACTCGTGCATAGGTTTGATATTTTTCATTAAAGAGTTCTACCTTTGTTGACCAGTGTCGTATTGAATTTGGTTTTAATGATCTATACCATACTTTTGCTTGCTCAACGAGTGTCATAGGAAAGAGCTTAAGTTTTTTCCAACCATTATCAATATTATTCCATGTGCATGCATCATAGAAGGCTAGTAAATGTTGATGTGGATCTAAGTCATAACCTCCTGAAAATTTGGGAAAGTTATTTAAATTGAGCCTGGGTAGTCTCTTTACGATGTCTACGTGAGATTCAGACAGCCTCTTGTATTTTCATTAGGTTTGTAGTGGCTAGTTGGGGGTCATCGTCATCAGGTAAGTTATGTCTTTGTGTGTTGAGATGACATTCTTTTTGTTCATTTTTATAAGAAACTCCCACTTCAGGTTGTATACTCCAATCTTCATCATCGTATAGTTCGTTGGTTCTCCAATGAACTTCCTCACTAAATGTTGTGTTATTATCATCTTGTAGGAGAGGCATTGTTATGAAACTGTGTGAAATTGGATGTGACTTTTTATAACTATTTCTTCTTCCTAAGAGATATATTGTTAAGTTCTATACAATGACCTTGTATGATATAACTAATCTAGATAACTAGCACCATCCCTGGCAATAGTGCCAATGATGAGTGACGAGATACCCCTACACTCAACCATACAAATATGAGGGTTTTCACATGCAATTCGGCCGAACTCCACAAACAGACTAGTTGTGGCACCTAGATCGTTAACCTTAGGTCGCAGTTTGCTATCTTCCCACCTAGACTAGTATTTATATTTGTCACGTATGGTTTAGTCTAGAGGGAGGTGTATGATGTGTTCCTAATTCTAACGCTACTCCTGAAGGTAGTGGAAAATAATATTAACTAAGATAAGCTAGGAGGAAAAGGGTATGAAAATCTAATCTAGCCTAAGTGCGATGAGTAGTCAATTCCTTGATCATCTGTACACATCTTGGACCTTGTGCATGACTACCACTGGGATTACCAAGCGCAGATCCTAGGTATGCCATTGGGTTACCAAGTAGTCAAACTTAAATGCTTGTAATCAAGTCATACTCATTCCGCATTACTAAGAGATAAGGGTGAGAGAGAAAGTAATAAATAAAAATCAAATAAAAAAATAACAAAGTGAATGCTACAATGATAAAGTAATCTCGATCTTTATTGCCGGTCATGTCCATGTCCAAGTACGTGACACTCAAATAAAGAATGTCATACAATTACAATCACCACACTGCGGGCAGACACTGAAGAAATAATCTAACTTTGGAGAGATCAAACTGCCAGAGTTTCACTACAATCTAACTACTATTTTTAAACAAGGGAGAGTCACTTCTTATTTATAGACATTATGGCATATTACGATATCATGTACACGATATCGTAGGGAAGACGCGATATCGTGGGGGATGCGATATTGCGGCGTCCCATCACTCATCTTTAACATTTTATTGGCTTCAAACAGAAGGATGAATGAGCCGTGAATTACCATCTCAGTTAGGATGTATCCTACAATAAAAGCCACACTAATGCATCCCAATGGAGGTTAAATATCAAACACTCTAACGAGACCATCTCTAACCAACAACATAACTTAATGCTATCTCTTGATAAACAATATCTAAATGATCATCTAAATAAAACAAATGAAACATTGATGATGGATGGATACAAAAAATATCCAACATATTTAACTAATCTAAAAGATCCAACAATCATCTTCAAATCAAAATTGACATGCCAACGTAGCCCAAGTCAAATGACTAAGTTGAACAAAGCTAGAAATTTTTTAACTTCATAGTTTATGTATTCGAGGTTTCATTTATTGTCATCCTAATGTAATATCCTACTAAGCCTTCTCTAGATTAGAGGATATTACAAGTTGATATTAGAGTGTAGGTTTGGCAACTATCTCACACACTATGGTGATAGTTAAGATACTATGAGGAATGTGGTTGTGAATAATTATGTTAAATATGGATTTTTATGAATTTTATTTATGTTATGATATTTCTTCATGATGAAATTTTATGGATTTTTTTTATGGCATTATTATTTAGACAACCATTGGCTAAGCTAATGAGACTAGTTATTATTTTAGTACTAATTTTTTTAGGATGGATGGATTCAATTGTGACTCATAAATTACATGAGTTATATTATAATAGAGATTTTTGAGATTGTTGTGCATTGTAATTAGAAATGATTTATTTTTATAGTCATGTTTGTAATACAACATCGATGATATTTTTTTATACTTATGATCATGCTTAAGTTAGGTTTAGTCTCTTAATATAGAGGTTAAATGATATCATCTCATTCATGATTTTATTTATCTATGCAACTTATTTTTTTGAGGATTTATTGATTCTCATGCTTATCTAATATCTTACTCAACATTGGCTAGGTTAGGGGATATCACAAGTTGGTGTCAAAGTGTAGGTTTGACAACTATCTCATAGATTTTGGTGATAGTTGAGATGCCATGAGGAATGTGGTTGTGAATACCTATCTTAAATGTTGATTTTTATGATTTCTCTTTATGTTATGATATTTCTTTAAGATGATAAATTATGATGTTTTTTATGCTATTTTTCTCTCAACAACCATAGGCTGAGCTTAGGAGAATAGTTATTATTTTAGTATTGATGTTTTAGGATGTATGGATTGAATTTTGACTAGTAAATTACATGATTTGTGTTAGATGAGATATTTTCAAGATTCTTGTGTACACTATGATAGATGATTCATATTTACAACTATTTTTGTGATATACTATTGATGATGATTTTTTATGCTTAAAAACATGGTTAAGTAAGGTTTAGTCTCTTAATACAAAGGTTTAATGATATTATCTTACTCATGATTTTATTTAGCTATGTAGTTAATTTATTTGAGGTTTTATTGGTTCTCTTTCTTACAGAATACCCTACTAAGCCTTGTCTAGGTTAGAGAGTATTACAAGCTGGTATCATAGTATAGGTTTGGTGACTATTTCACATATTTTGATTATAGTTGAGATGCTAGGAGGAACATGATTGTGAGTACCCCTAAATCTAATAATGAAAAAAGTGTAACTAAGTAGGAAAACATAACAATATGTATTTTTTGATATTTTAGTTAGTATATTTACCCTTGTGCTTTGTGATTCCTATATGCTATGTTATGCTTTGGTTATGTTTAGTAATATTTCTAGCTCTATATTTTATGTTCATGCATATTTTAATATTTTGTATTATTTTAATTATATATATGTTATTATTATCTAGTGTGCACTAACCTGGTAGATGAGTTCAATAGATTCTCATTGAGTTTGTGGCACGAGCATGTGATGGCATCACTGATTTTTATGTAAGTATAATATTATATTTTAATAATTAAATTTATATGGCATGTATCATTTTCCCATCTTATGATTTTGGCTTGTTTTCTAACTTTTGGGAGGTCATGTACATTACATGAGATTTTTATGGTAGACCACTTTTATTATGTTTTAGGTTTTATTAAATTATTTAGTTTAGTCATTGATGAGTGGCGAGGTACCCCTACACCAACCATACGAAACGAGCGTACACGCGCGATCCGGTCAAACTCCGCAGACTAAATGCCTTAATGCCACAAGAAACACTTGGGGTTAATCGTTCGTTGTCTTCCCAGGCTTGCTTGTATGTGTCACGGTGTATGGTTAAGCAAGTCTGAGGTATATGATTTTTTTGGTATTTTTTGGGCTTATCTTCTATGCTATCAAGAGAAGGGTTGAGAAAACTAAACTAACTCTAACTAAATATCTAAGTCTAAATTAACTAGCGTCAGCATCCGTTCCCACTTGCCGGACACACCCTGAACTATGCAACTGCAGCTTACCAAACGCTAATCGTTACTGGGATCGCCACACGTAACGCAAATGCTCGAAGTGATCGTACTGAGGCACCTATTTAGCTTACGTGTGATAAGCAACCGATTCCTTAGCCAGCCGTACACACCCGTAGGTGCTCGTAACTAAGTCGTACTTATCACACGATCTAGCCTAGCAATGAGCAGCCGATTCCTCAACTAGCCGTACACATCAGACCCGGGAGTTACCAAGCGCAGAATCCTGGAATACACTACTAGGTTACCAAGCATCTGATGCTTGTAATTGAGTCATACTCATGCATTGTGTCAAGCAGCCGATTCCTTGACTAGTCGTACACGTCCGTAGATGCTCGTAATCAAGTCGTACTTGAACGCACGAGGAAAGCATTAAATAAAGCAATAAATGAAACCATGTGCTACAAGGTTTATCCAA
>MNCI01028661.1:15289-34423 GCA_015680685.1 Gnetum montanum | reverse complement strand
GCATTCTGAATGATGCAACTAGAAACTACATCATAGATCTTTCTTGGGACTTGCTCAATATCTCCTGGTAACTTAGGGAGAGCATCAATGTGGGTGGTTTCAGAAGGATCCCACTGAAGTTTGGTGCCTATAAGTGCACACATAAATTAGGCATGATTAAAAATAAACACAAAGAGACATGGTAAAACTAGATGCTTAGCATAACATGTAATGTACATGCACCTAGTTCAAGATGAGCTTCTTGCAAGCGGGTGACCACCTCATCAAAAATGCCCGTAGCAAAATCCATTTTCCTAGGCATCTTAAGCCATGGCCTCAACAAGTCAATTGATGTGGGATGAGCAGGGGAGGTTTCTTCAATTGGAACCTATGATCTTGACGCAGCTTCTCAGAATTTAAGTGCCTCAGGAATTTTAGAATCTACCCCAAAATGGTTAAAATAGTCAAGAACAACACATGAAAATCAAAATACATGGATTCTAGATTGAGCTAAAGAGGAACATACCAAAAATACCTTCACTATCTGGCCTTGGTGGATCACCAAGTTGCAAAGATCCATTAAAGAAAACATCAAGGACATCCCTTTCATCACTTGAATGCCTAAGTGCATCCAAGGCCTTCGTAAGCTTCATTCCCATGTTGCTTATCCTCTCCTCCTCTTTTGTGGCAAAAATTTCTCCTTCCTCGATTACTTCTTCCTTTTCTTTTCCTTTCTCCTCAGGTATAGGAGCTAGGATCTCTCTCTCCTTCTCTAGACTCTCCTCTGAAATAGCAACAAGACCTTAAAGTTAGTATAAGTATAGCTCATAGATATATCCAATGGCATATAAACCAAAAAAGTAAAAAAAAAAAAAGACAAACCACTTACCCTCAATTGGTAGTATAAACCGAATTTTCTTTGCCCTTGGGGGTCTCATGTCTAGGGAAAATTCCTTTGCATATTCCTTTCTTTTCACCTTTGCCTTGGACTTTCCAATAGTCTCACCAATTAAGCGTTCAGGCCTCTTAACAGATGTGCGCAGCCTGGGTGGTTCTAATCCCAAGCTTTCATGGGAATGATGAGAGCGGCTGGCCATACCTTCACTAGTAACCGATACAGACTCCCCAATGTCTTTTGGTAGGTCCTGGGATCTAGTGGTGCTATATAAGTGATGAATCCAAGGACGGGATAATTACGAATGGTCCCTTAAAATATGATGGTTATCCTCATGAACTACTAGGAATTCAGTGAACCTGTGCAAGTTTTCCACAAAGAAAGAAAAGGTGAAGTGGGATTTTGCATGGATGCTTGAACGTAACCTGACAATTTCCCCATGAAGGCCAGATCCTAGAAATTGTGCCCAATTATATTGCATGCATGTCTCCAAAACTACACACATCACACATGCAAACTCAATCCCAAGGATTCTCCCTTGAGAAAGAGATTTGGGAAACGCTTGTGCCTGAAAGAGAGGATATAGGAAGTTTACTTCCGTCGATCAGGTATCCTCTCGCATGGCAAATCCCTTGGGGCCCTTGGAAAAACCCAACCACTGTTCAAGTTCCCTTATGACTTGTCCATCATTAGTTACCTTGTCCATGACTACCATGGTGCCATCCTTGGGAACACCAAAAAAATCAGAAAGAAACTCACTGGTTAGGTGGAATGATACCTTCAATCCCCGAACTCGTGTGGTAAAACAAGAAGCATCACCACTAAAAGAGTCAACAATCGTAACCATCTCAGCAGTTGAAATGCTAGGAGTCAAGGCCGTAAACAGGTCCATCAAACCAGCCCAAGTGAGATGACTGATTATCAAATTAGAAGCTCACTTTTGTAACCACTTTTGTGATTGTTCTACCTCCCCGTACTTCGTAAAAAGTGTAGCCTTAGTACGCCCTATAGTAATAGTAACTTCTTCAGGGGGGATGATTGGTGTAAAAGACAAACATAGAGTGAAAAAGTTAGAAAAGGGGTGTGACACACAATGATGCAACAAAAAAGGAAAATGGAGTTTAAGGAGCGGTCACCTACCATCTGTGACTAGTGAAGGCGAGGTGGGCACAAGATCAATCCTTTGAGGAAAGATTGGCCCATTAGGAGACCAATCCATATGTAACCAACCGCGGGCCTTGCAATGCTCAAAGGCTCTTGAAAATTGCTTGTGGGAGTCAAAAAGGGCCATCTTGGTTTGGTCTAACATTGCGGCACGAAGAATGGGGCCCACCATAAAAGTCTCTAGCACTGCGCACACTAAAGTAAGCCCATCATCATCATCACACATCCCATGTTCATCAAAATGGGGCCTACATAGGGAAACAACATGCACATTTAGATGATGACAGAAAATTAAAAAGAAATCACAAGTTAAAGCAAGTCACAAAGTAGCATACCTGTCCACTTTGTATGTCGTCCCGGGTGGGTTCCGAAATAAGGTATGCACATGGAGAGCTAGGAAAAGTGTGTTGCTACTGTTGTAATGACTATAGGTAGGCAGCTCCCACACATGGATTAAAGGGAAAGTGGATCTAGGACCCTTAGCAGGGCCTTCCTCCACTCTAAACAGTTCCTCATTGATATCAACGGTGAAGGATAACATGTCCTATGTCGCCCCGGGCAAAACAGTCTCAATAATATCATGAGCCATCTGTTCACTTAGATGAGACCATATGACAACACTAAAATTTTGTAGTATAAATGATAAGAATGAAATAGAGTTGGGACAAAACCATATTACATGGAGCCCAAGTTGCATGTCATAGGGAGGTGTGTCTGGCCCAAGGGGGCCAAACCAAGCTAGTACCCTGACGAGCTCAATAACGAGGAGAGAAGATTTAGGTCCCCTGCACATAACAAAAATATTGGGTAAGTGAAAAATCCAAAAACTATGAATAGATCAACATCACATAAAACCAAAAAAATCACATAAACAAATATCTCACCACCCATGGGACGAGGGCAACAATATTTTTTTGGTGTAGTTAACGCTTGTCAGGGTACATTGAAATCTAGTTTGTTATGTTTGAATTCCATTTCACAATAAATCCACACAAAAATATAGAATGTAAATGTTCATTAAAGCAAGGATTAGGAAAACAAATGAGTGGCATAAACATGAAATAAGTAATGAGCCTCCCCCAACGAAACTCATGTGGTGGCCAAAAGGGCTCATGCTGGATGGAGGGCTCACACTGCATAACTCACACGGGATTTCCTTCACTCACACTCATGCTAGAACTGCTCTTATGTTAGCTCACATTGGGCCTTCTAGCTAACCTTCCCTCCCAATGCATGTTGATGTCCCAAACTCACATTCATGCTGACGTCTGTCCAAGCCATTCACACTGAGGGCATGTCTGGCCACTCATGCTAGAAACTAGGCGCTCGTGCTACCCACAGGGAAATTTGTGCTCACAATTAGCATAGAAAGAGAACAAAAATTGATTGATGCTAAAACCCCCTAGTAACTTGACAGTCACACTAACGATAGAAAACGAAAAGGAAAGTAGGCCTTCCTTGCAATGATGGTTGTAGCCCATACTCACGCTGAGGGCTGTTGGCCCTGGCCCAACTTACCCTTGATCATCTCTTGGCTTCCCTTGGTTACAACCAATCCCTTGCATCTTGAACCACATTCCCTCATGTACTTTTGAAAACAGAGTGATGACATCCAGCTAAGGGCTGATGGTTAATGTTTGGTACTTGGTTGTTCATGGTGTTTTGCACTTCTTTGTCAATGCCTCTCAGGTGAATCCCTCTAGATGTCAACAAAGAGGGACCAATGAAACACCACTAATTT
The DNA here is from genome assembly GCA_015680685.1 of Gnetum montanum. Classification (NCBI taxonomy): domain Eukaryota; kingdom Viridiplantae; phylum Streptophyta; class Gnetopsida; order Gnetales; family Gnetaceae; genus Gnetum; species Gnetum montanum. The sequence goes on along the minus strand of MNCI01028661.1, from coordinate 30,644 downwards.
CAACTTAGCACTTTAAAATGAAAATGACTCAAGCCCTTTTGAGCATTTAGAAGGCAAAATTTGGCTAAAGAATTGAGCTCACACCTAGCCTACCCAAGGCAGTTTGCTCACCCTCAACATGAACAACTCCAAGCAATGTCAAATCAAGTCAAAAGTAGAGGTCAATTGTTCGAAGTTCAAAATTCCAGTGTTCAGCACCCAGTGTCAAAAATTGCAAGTATTTAGGTCACACTGCAGGTCACGCTAAGCGTGATGATAGTGTGACCTACCCAATTGGGCTCCAAATTAGACATATTCAAGCTCAAATTTCCAGATCTAGATCACACACAGGCAGGCAGCAGTTGTACTTAGAAACAAGCTTAAAAAATTCAAAATTTGGTGTCAAAAATTGCATTTTACCCACCTCACGCTCAGGTCACACTGAGTCACGCCCAGCGTGACTCACGCTCAGGTCACGTTGAGGTCAAGCCCAGTGTGGCTCACGGTCAGGTCATGGTGAGGTCATGCCCAGCATGACTGTAGTGTGACTACCAATCATGTTTGCACAAAAAACACTTCAAACGCATGCCGAAGACACACTAAAGCCCAGAAAATTCATGTTGGAGGCCCTAGTGAAATAGAGATGCCTCAAACAACCTCAAATCGACATCGCAACATCCTGCAGCACTCGATCCATGGTCAAGCGAGCTGGGTCAAATTCCTCTTATTGTACATTTCATTATAAATCTTCATTTGTGGGTATGTTAGGCCCTCATGGTTTAAATTAAATGTACTTTCATTGGTTTGAGTAACCCACGAGTTGTAAAATGCAATGTACCTGGTCAAGAATGCAGCTGCCGACATACATCCAACTCTCGCCAACATGCATCCAACCCAAGCACAACTATCCACCAGACACATGTCACTTGATCCGTTTTCCTGTTAAATCACAACCATTGATTCAATTCTGAAATTTTGCACTTGAGCTTGGACCAGCCTTATAAATAGCCTATCAATTCACATGAATCGGGGTTGGTAAGAGGAGAGATCGACAATTCTGAGAACAGCGAATCTTTGGGCACTCAACACACTCAACTCTGGGCATCCAAGCACTTCATTGCATCACATCACATCACATCATCATGTCACATCATCCCCCAGGGCTAGGCATTTGACCTGCCACCCACACGTGCAACTACGCTTTGACCGGTGCATATCTTTTTTATTAAGCAATACAATTCAGTTCATTTTTCCAACCAACCGGTATTTTCGTTTATTCTGTCTGATATTCAGTTTAAGTTCTATTTACACTTTGTTTACTACATTTTAGTTTACGTTCTGTTTATGTTATACTTTGTTTTTACGATCCTATTTACATTTTACGCGCACCGTTAACATTTTAAGACATAAGTTACGATAAGCCCAGCGCAAGCCATAGTTTACGCTTGGGCAGGTCCTTGGTTGATTTGCATGTAGATCATCTAAGGCACTCTACCTTTGTTTCCTTTTCTAGTTTGCCTTGAAAGTGAAGGTAGGGTCAGTTGTGCCTGCCTGACGATCTTTCGGTATCTGTTTCCTTCCAGCCTTACACTGACGATTTAGGTTAGTACAGATGGTGAATAGGAAAAATTTGCCGCTCCAAAAGTTAAAAATAGAAGTATCAACAAAGGTAGACCAAATGTGGGACTCCCTGGATAGTAGGTTTGAAACTATTCTTAAAATTGTAGAGGAGTCAAGGGAGCAAGGTAGTGACCATGACAAAAAGAAAAAGAGAGAAGTGGACAATGCACGTAACAAGGGTAAGGGCAAAATGGCCATCACCGAAGAGGTTGTGGATTTAGACACGAACAATGACGGTGGATGTGAGATATGCCAATATGACCATCCTAAGGGATGTTGCCTAGTAATATCACATCTACAGGAGCTTGGGATGTATGCACTCAACCTACGACTTAATAAACGACAAGCATCCCGATGGTTACCTTATCCTCAAGGTAATCCAAGGCAGTTCCACCAACCTTCAACATATTATCCAAGTGAAACTCCACCACAACCAATTGAGCAACATTAATAGTGGCAATACCCATAGTCATGGGAGATGCCACCACCAAGGAAACAATACCCCTACTAGCAACTGGACCCATATGGTTACTGCGTGCAACATCCAATCTCTCCATGTGGCTCTGTTGGTCACGTTACATCACAACATCACTACCAAGCTCAGGAGTATTATAGAACTCCTTCTCCTAGGGGAGATAACCCACAAGCATACCATTCTTCAAATCCATCTGCAACTCTCACACCAATAGCTCCATTAGCACCCGCTCCTATTTTTATTTGCTATCATGTATATTTAGTGAATGCTTGTTACGCTGTGCTATGCTAGGCAACGTAGCACAGCATAGCATCTATTTTAAATTAGTATGCTTTTGGCTAATGTAACTATGCTTTATTAGCAGAGGAAGAAGAGGAATAGGAAGAAGGAGAAGAGGTGACGGCCCCCAAAATGGGGGTGGCTAATAAAGATGTGGGGGTGCTAGCCACAGAGGAAAGGGCCACAGTCAAGAAAAAAGGGGCTCTTGCTGCAAAGGAAGGGGCTCCCGTTGATGAGGAAAACGCTCCTGCTAACTAGGAGGATGTTTCTACCGATGAGGAGGACTTCCTTGCTGATGAGGAAAATGCCAATGCCATAGAAAGAAGGGCCCCAAAAAATATAGAAGAGGCCCATGTCAATTAGAAAGGAATCTCTACCGATGATCTCTTTGTTGAATGTAGTTCAGCGCCAGAGGAGTAGATGACCGCAGAGGGTGCTACCATAATGTTAAGTCAACTAGAGGAGGAGGAGCTACAACTTGATGTTGATGAGTTTGACTACATATTTGATAGTTTGTCAATGGGTGACCCCCCCTGCTCTATCACCCCTAAGGGTTTGCTAGGTAGGAGCTTAACACTGTCATTTGCGTTGCTCATCAGCTTTATTGTAGTCCTCTCAGTCATAACTAACACATTTTGTTGTGTAGTAGACACCACTATTGACACCCTCAGGCCTTCTTCGATCCGCTTATGACCGTGGGTTGAGACCCTTGATAAGTTTACCTTCATGTAGGGAGTGGTCAATGACATGATTAACCATCTAAAGTGGATCAATCCAGAAGTGGGTAAGTGAAGTAGCTATGCTAGGCTTTTTTAGTTTGTTAAACTCTGCTACACTAACCTGCTAAACTTTGCTATGCTAACTTGCTAAACTTTTCTACTCTAACCTGTGACTCATGCCTTTTATGTATGGTTGATAGCCTCTCACCTCAAGCGGGACCTGAAGCAGGTAGTTAAGGTTGATGTTGTGCTTGCATTTCCATCAGAAGTAACTGAGATACCTTGTTGCATATACGACGAGGTTAGCGAATGTGCGTTATACTCGGCGTGCTCCTTGTGGGAGTGTAGGCGTATGAACAGAGACCTGTGGTAATGGGTCCAGAGGCTCAAGAAAGAGAAGGCAAGTCTAACGGCCAAGGTGGGGGACCTCTACTCTCGAAATGAGTTCCCTTTAGCTTGAGATACCAATGATGGCAGTTGGTGCACAACCGTCATCGATTATGCAAGATATTGGACAGTCGTGCGGTGCAACAATGAGGCCACATGGGAAATAATAGAAGAGCGAATGTAGATGGACTTGTTAGCCTAGAAGAACCAAGATTGAAAATATTATAGTGCAAGAGTTTACGAGTGGGGGCAGTCCCAGAAAAACCACAAGCATATGTATAAACTGGAACATGCTACCTACCGTAAACAGTATTGGGACGCTTCTGTTAAGCTGTAGACTCATGAAGTATTTCTCAATGCTATTGGTGCTTCTAAGGCTTATAACAAGTTCATGCAACAAGTGACAGTCATTGAGTCTCCTAAATGGGAAGTGAGTTTCTTGGTGGGTGGGATTGCCACTACCTCCTTTTTTCTAGGGCCACCTAGATGGATGGCTGCTGAAAAGGAGAAAGTTGCAGCAGACGCTGATTTGGGTGATAGGTATTGGGCGGATATTACTGAAGAGGAGGTATGGCAATGCCTCAGGATCAGCTTGGATCACATACCTACTGAGATAGGCATGGGGCCGTCTCAGAAGATTTCAGTGAGACACCGTAGCAGCCATAGCGTTCCAGGAACTGCCACCTTCCTGCAAAGCTTGGCAAGCCTCCCTCTACAACTCCTTCACTCTTTTCCTCACCTTCTTCCCGGCCTCACCCCTCATCAAATCCACCACATGTCTCTGCAACTCTTCGGCACTTACAAACCCATCATTATGATCATCCATCTCCACCCCTATTCCAACCCCAAAAACTTCACTAATAATAGCAGCATTAACATCTTCCCTCTTCAATGGCAATACCCACAGTCATGGGGGATGCCACCACCAAGGAAACAATACCCCTACCAGCAACCGGACCCATATGGTTACTGCGTGCGGCATCCAATCTCTCCATGTGGCTCTGTTGGTCACGTTACATCACAACATCACTACCAAGCTCAGGAGTATTATAGAACTCCTTCTCCTAGGGGAGATAACCCACAAGCATACCATTCTTCAAATCCATCTGCAACTCTCACACCAATAGCTCCATTAGCACCCGCTCCTATTTTTATTTGCTATCATGTTTATTTAGTGAATGCTTGCTACACTGTGCTATGCTAGGCAACGTAGCACAACATAGCATCTATTTTAAATTAGTATGCTTTTGGCTAATGTAACTATGCTTTATTAGCAGAGGAAGAAGAGGAAGAGGAAGAAGGAGAAGAGGTGACGACCCCCAAAATGGGGGTGGCTAATAAAGATGTGGGGGTGCTAGCCACAGAGGAAAGGGCCACAGTCAAGAAAAAAGGGGCTCTTGCTGCAAAGGAAGGGGCTCCCGTTGATGAGGAAAACACTCCTGCTAACTAGGAGGATGTTTCTACCAATGAGGAGGACTCCCCTGCTGATGAGGAAAATGCCAGTGCCATAGAAAGAAGGGCCCCAAAAAATATAGAAGAGGCCCATGTCAATTAGAAAGGAATCTCTATCGATGATCTCTTTGTTGAATGTAGTTCAGCGCCAGAGGAGTAGATGACCGCAGAGGGTGCTACCATAATGTTAAGTCAACTAGAGGAGGAGGAGCTACAACTTGATGTTGATGAGTTTGACTGCATATTTGATAGTTTGTCAATGGGTGACCCCCCCTGCTCTATCACCCCTAAGGGTTTGCTAGGTAGGAGCTTAACACTATCATTTGCGTTGCTCATCAGCTTTATTGTAGTCCTCTTAGTCATAACGAACACATTTTGTTGTGTAGCAGACACCACTGTTGACACCCTCAGGCCTTCTTCGATCCGCTTATGACCGTGGGTTGAGACCCTTGATAAGTTTACCTTCATGTAGGGAGTGGTCAATGACATGATTGACCATCTAAAGCGGATCAATCCAGAAGTGGGTAAGTGAAGTAGCTATGCTAGGCTTTTTTAGTTTGTTAAGATCTGCTACACTAACCTGCTAAACTTTGCTATGCTAACTTGCTAAACTTTTCTACGCTAACCTGTGACTCATGCCTTTTATGTATGGTTGATAGCCTCTCACCTCAAGCGAGACCTAAAGCAAGTAGTTAAGGTTGATGTTGTGCTTGCATTCCCATCAGAAGTAACTGAGATACCTTGTTGCATATACGACGAGGTTAGCGAATGTGCGTTATACTCGGCGTGCTCCTTGTGGGAGTGTAGGCGTATGAACAGAGACCTGTGGTAATGGGTCCAGAGGCTCAAGAAAGAGAAGGCAAGTCTAACGGCCAAGGTGGGGGACCTCTACTCTCGAAATGAGTTCCCTTTAGCTTGAGATACCAATGATGGCAGTTGGTGCACAACCGTCATCGATTATGCAAGATATTGGACAGTCGTGCGGTGCAACAATGAGGCCACATGGGAAATAATAGAAGAGCGAATGTAGATGGACTTGTTAGCCTAGAAGAACCAAGATTGAAAATATTATAGTGCAAGAGTTTACGAGTGGGGGCAGTCCCAGAAAAACCACAAGCATATGTATAAACTGGAACATGCTACCTACCGTAAACAGTATTGGGACGCTTTTGTTAAGCTGTAGACTCATGAAGTATTTCTCAATGCTATTGGTGCTTCTAAGGCTTATAACAAGTTCATGCAAAAAGTGATGGTCATTGAGTCTCCTGAATGGGAAGTGAGTTTCTTGGTGGGTGGGATTGCCACTACCTCCTTTTTTCTAGGGCCACCTAGATGGATGGCTGCTGAAAAGGAGAAAGTTGCAGCAGACGCTGATTTGGGTGATAGGTATTGGGCGGATATTACTGAAGAGGAGGTATGGCAATGCCTCAGGATCAGCTTGGATCACATACCTGCTGAGATAGGCATGGGGCTGTCTTGGGTTAGTCACTTTTCATGATGCATCAATTTATTTTATTCTAGTTTCTATCGTGACTCTAGCTGACTATTTTTTGTTTGTTTTAATTTTTTTGTGACACAGAATCCAGATGAAGATGAAAGGCCCTTTGAGGGTAGGAACTATGATGTAGCGGAAGATGATGCAGGAGAAGATGATGCATGAGAGCAAGGGATCCTATTTGTATTTTTGAAAGACAATTGCAAACATTATTTAATTGAGACTTTGGATGGGAAATGAATTATGACAAGATTCATTTTATTTTGGCTTATGTATTGTCTATGTTATCTATTTTTATCTTTTTCTTCGTCTTAGTTTTAGGCCATTTTGGGCCATCGTGTAAATGTGGGGTAAATAATTTTGCTAGTTTTAGGCCTTAGCGGGCCACGAGGTGATGAAATTAGAAAAGTTTGTCAATTTTAGGCCTTAGCGGGCTGTGGGAGAATGTAAACGAAAAATTGTTTTGCTAGTTTTAGGCCTTAGCGGGCCGTAGTGGTGTAAAGTAAATGAAGGATTTTGCTATTTTTAGGCCTTAGCAGGCTGTGTGTAGTTTTAGGCCATTTTGGGCCATTGCTAGTTCTAGGCCATTTCGGGCCATCATATGATATAAATGGAGGATATGTGAATGGTTAAAAGAATAGGTTAGACATGTTGCATTGATGAGTGGATGTTAAGCAAACCAAGAATAAATGCATGATGGGGTTAATTGGGTAAGAAGCAGTGCTATACGCAACTGCTTTCTGACCCATCGTGGATTTGGTGAGATGTAAGGCCAAGAGGCGTTACTATGACATTCTTCTACATCATTGTCTTCTGCTTGAAAAGGCAACTCGGCCCACACAGTTTCATTTTCTAAGCTGGCATGTTGGGACGGCTTGTTCGTCAAATATTTAGTGCTAATGGAGATAGGTGCCTTGTTCTCAGAGTTTATGACCTTTGAACCTTGCTCCATATCTACATTGTTTATTGCTTGTGTTGCCACCTCATCACCATGGATCACCACCTCACTGCCTATGTAGGATAGATGGATTTCTTGGTGTATGGGAGAAGAGACGACCCTAAGTTGGGCTAACCATGACCTCCCTAGGATCAGCTTAAACTTGGACATCTCTTCCACCATGATAAACATTGCATTTGTGGGAAATTGGTCCCCTGCCAAAAAGTTGATGTGGACAGTGCCTTTCACCATGATCTGTGCCTCGTTAAATGACTTCAAACATGACGTTGTCATGGGTTTGATTTGGTCTACCAAACCTAGTTTATCCACAATGGGGAATGGGATGATGTTTGTAGTAGCCTCGTCATCAACGTGTACCCTTCGAATCTTATGTTGGCTGATCCAAATTATGATGAATAGAGGTGCTTTAGTCACTTGACCCTTTTTAGGATCTTCCCTAATGGAGTCATCACAGAATGTCAATTGGGATGACTGTAGTTCTGCAAGCGCAGATGGAAGCATAATCAAATGAATTGCTGTCTCTTCTGCTGGCATGTTCTCGTCAATTGGTACTACTATTAACATATGAACCAAAGCTTCATGGTGTGCAGTGGAAGTCATTATCATTTTGTATAGATTCAACATTGTGTTCTTTTATTTTAGAGGTTGCTTGACTTGAGTAAGAGTGCTTAAAAGGTCTTGTCCACCTTCCTATTGTTTACTACCCTTCTCCTCTTCCATTCGTCCTAGGAGACAAATTTCCTAAGGAGGAATAACTTTGGATTTTGGGTTAGACCCTTTCGGGTGAGGGAGCAATGACAGCATGTGCAGCAGTGTTAATGTTTGGTGAAAATGTGGGTGTAGATGTAGAGTACGAGGAAGTAGGCTTGGAAGGACTTGGGGTGGTACCTTCTATTGTCACCTCACTTGTCGAATGCTCTTCTCATTTCCTTGGACGAGAAGGTTGCGGTGCCATCTTATGTGGGGTAGGGGCGGTTGAGTGGTTTGGCCCCTTGATGATGAATGGTGCTCTCGGTGTTAATGCGAGGGGTGGTGCGGTCTTGTTCACAGAAGGTTCAGGCACGGATGTCTGAAGGGGGATCCTTAGGACGAATGGGTGCTACGGAGTTTTTTAGCTGCTGCTAGTGTGGGAGCACTATTTTGAGGCACATGAAGCACAAATGGTTGCTGAGGCAGTTTGGGATTACCGTTTATGCCAATGGTGTTGATAATGTAACCAACATTATTGGTGTTAAGTGGATCTATGTAAACATGCATAGACTGATTCTCAGGATGCATGAGGTTGCTTTCATCTAGAATCAACTTCCCTTGATCAATCACTCATTGAATATCATTCTTTAATGCTAAACAATAATTTGTATCATGAACACAAAGTTGATGGTAGTCACAGAACTACTCTAGCCTGAAGTTCTTAGGAACTGGGGGCTTGTTGGACAAAGCCAAGGAGGGGTTCCTAAGGAGCTCATAGTATCGTTGATGTCTTTTGCTTGCCTCCTTTGACATTTGCTTGTGTTGAATGTACCTCAACCCTAGTAATTACTTCAAAAGTTCTAAAGGCTTAATGGGTAGTGGGGTGTACTTAGAGCGATCTTTACGCTTGAAGTTAGGCTTAGGTGGAGTGGGTGCTTTGGGTGCCGACATGGAGGGTTGAGTGGTGTTGTTTGGTGTAGGTGCAGGGTTAGTTGGCATAGCAGCTACCTTTTTACTATTCTTGTTGTTGGGCTTGGCTTCGTTTTCCACCATAGCCACTGTGGCTATTGTAGCCTTGCCCTTTTCTTTGTCCTTCTTTGTATACTTGTTCTTATATGCAACATAGGCCAGATCTTTACTTGCCTCGGCAGCGTCTTGTATGCTCTTGGTCTGGGAAAAAGCTTGACTAAGTGTTCATGAAGCATGGTAGTATAGTTTGGACTTGATAAAGTTGTTCACTGCATCCTTAAAGATGGCCAGCAAATGGGCCTTTGCGATATGCTCATGGATCTCATTTAGGGTAGCGTTCCACCACTGTATGAAATTCTGGACTGATTCCAGTGGACCTTGCTTTATGCTCATCAACTGATCCAGCATTACCTCTGGTCTCAAGTTATACTTGAAACACATTATGAACTAAGTCAGTAGCTCCTCTAGGGTTGAGATAGAAGAGCATGGGAGCACGTGGTACCAGTCCAAAGCTTTGCCTGTCAAAGACATAGCAAAAATGCGAATGATGGTGTGCAGCCATTGTTGTAATAGAAGGGACTCATATCTAAATGTTACAAGATGCACATTGGGATCACCCTCCCCATTGTATTTTGTAAAGTGTGGGAGTGGCATCCTAGGGGATAATGTTAACATGGGGACTACTGGGTTGATGGGATCTTCATGGTAGAAATCCATGACTTGTACTATGTCAGAATCGACAACCTTGAGGTGCTTAATTTCTTTAGTAAGGGTTTGGATAAGTTGGAATGCTTGGTCTAGACCCAAGGATGATGCAGAAGGTTGTGGAACTGCAGGGGCAGCCACCATTGGTGACGTGGTAGGAGCAACGACTTGGCTCATAGGTGGTGTCATTGGGGTAGCCCCTACGAAGGATGTTGCTTGTGTTGTCCATCACCCAGTGGGTGGTGTTGTTGGGGTAGTGGTCGCTGGTGGTGCGATTGGACATGTTGCTTGCATGATCGGTGGGGTAGACCATAGTCCCGCACTTGGTTGTACTATTTGCAGGGCCTGGTACGCTTGATGGTGAGCATAGTGGGACATTTGCGAAGGTTATGAAGCAGGGGGAAGTGAATGGGGTCCACCACGTGGTTGGGGGTGGGCCTATCGTTGATGATGGAATAGGTGTAGATACTAGAATGGATGTAGAGACTATATGCAATTGCGATGTAGGTACTGTATGGACGTAAGGTAGGGTAGCTGTGATCGATGCGTGGTATGATGTAGGGATGGATTGGTGAAAAGCTTGTGGGGGGATAGTGCCTGGAAACGAGATGGAGGAATAGGCATGTTGATACGCCGAGGGCATGGCATGGCTACCTGTTGCTGATGAAACTGTGGGTTGTGATGGTGCAGATGTAATCATGAAGGGAGCACTCATAAAGAGTAGGTTCAACTAGAAATACGGGGTGGGAGGGATAGTCGCAGGGTTAGTTTGACCCCCACCCTTGGACTGGGAATCCATGTCTTCTTGTCCATCTTGAAATGCCTCATCATAATGGGATAACGTGTCTCGCTCTCTAGGACTACTGACCCATAGTAGCTGATCAAAGATCCACTGATACATCTACGTCAGGGGAATGGCTACATCAGGAGTAGGGGTAAATTCCCTCCCATTGCGGTAAAGGAACTCGAAGTTATGTTTGTCTTCAAGTTCCTGGGCGTCCAAGGGTAGATTCACCTAGATCTTGGCAAAAAGGAAATTTTACATTTTAGCATGTTGTACCAAGCTCTCGGGTGATTGATTTTGGATCTTGAGAGATCAACATGGCCCTAGCACTGGGCTAGGCAGTTGCTCGGCACTTGTGGTGCCCTGAACCAAAAAGGGAACCTCAATGTTTGACGTAGAAATAGTGGTGGTTGAGGAAATCATTTTCGTGAAGCTAAAAATGGTTTATGAGCAAGAAATAATAGAGATTGAGAGGCAATCGAAGGCTTTCTGTCCTGTAGGATTCCAAAGGAATCGTCAATGCGACCAACTTGCACCACACATTGCGCAAACAATTGCAAAGATGCAATGTTTACGCTAATAAGTGATGGGGTATAGAGAGCGTGCAAGACTACTTATGAGACACAAGAAAAGGCACAAAAAGACCCTCCTTCTAGCACTAGAAACTATGATGATTGAAAACATTGGTGGCTGGAAACATCGAGAGGTTTCTGGGTGAATAGTTTAACCTCAAATCTGTGCGAGGGTTGTGTTGGATAAAACAGAAATGGGATACCCTAAACGGTCTGGTCAATCAGATAGGGACTTAATCGGTGTAACTTAACCTTATGTGAACATTGTTTTGATTGCAAAATATACAAAGTAAAATCGATAATCAATAAATGCGGGAATGAAAATAATGCTAAACAATGATAATAATAAAAGGATAACAAAATAAACCTGGGTAAGAAAATGCACCGCTGCAACGTCACAGGTTCGATTCTTTACTTTGTTTGAGGGATGTATAACAAATTATACAACGCTGGAGGTGCATAGAGAGTTCAAGAGTAACCAAGCTTTAAAATGTGCCAACAATGCTCTTGAATGCGAACTTGCAAGCTAACAAGAAAGCTAACCAATGCAAAATGCCAACAAGAAAATTGTGCCAAATGCTAACAAGCCAACTACTCTTTGTCAATGCCAAACAGGAGCCAACAGCAAGACAGCCAATGCAAAAAGCCAACCTAGCCAACAAAACAACCAACCACCAACCAGAAAGTGCTAATGCCCAAAATGCCAACCCGTTGAGCATTGTTTGCCAAGGTATTTATAGGGCCAGGAGCAGGAGGAAAGTGTGGTTTAGGAGTTATGTGTCCTGGATCCCACAAGATGCTGACATGCCCGTACTACGTAGATGTGCAAAATTGCTCATGAACTTGCTACGTTGTAACCATGTTGTCAAAATTGGAGATGCTAGAATTAGGTGTGCCAACAATATAAGTGAAATGAAGCACATTAAAGTAGTGTAGCCGCTTGCTATGCTATGCTACGCTATGTAGCATAGCACATCGACATAGCATAGCTGCTTGCTACGCTGTGCTACGCTATGTAGCGTAGCCATAGGTTTAAATGAAAAAATTACTTGGAGTCACTAGCTTTTGCTGAAAGTCTTGGTGCACACTGAGCTAACCTTTAGAGCATTTTTATTAATGAATTTCTTTGCTACACTACATTACGTAGCATAGCATTGCATAGCAGCCAATGTAATTTGCATCTATTAAAATTGTGATGTTTCACATGAAAAATTTGCTTATGGTTCATGAGCTAATTGAGACAGAGTAGTTTTAGAAACCACAATGCTATTAGATGTAGTTCTTTTGCTAAAATGGTTTGGCAGAGGGGTCTTTGCATGTTTTGCCCTTGCTACGTTGTGTTATGCTATGTAGCATAGCAACATGTGTTGGCTGAATTTTGACTTTGCCTTGCACGAACATCTTGCTGAAACTTGTATTTGGATGCTTGGTTGATTTTTTGAAGGCTTGCTACACTACATAGCATAGCATAGTGTAGTAGACTTCTCCACTAGAAAGCTTGTTGAACTGTTTTGCCCATCTTGAGCACCATCAACAACTCCTAGCATAGTTTCTGGTTAGACTGACAACCAGGTGAATTGTCTAGGTGGGTAGGCCAGAGAGTCTATCGGGCCTGTCAGCTCTAGAGGTAGAAAACTTGTCAAACTGCATAGTCTAATCTCACTGCATTCATTTCTTGCCAAACGATCATGACGCTGCACTTGTGGAAATCCTTGCCTTAGTTCCAAGACCCTGGTGAAGCAAGAGTGCCTTAAAATTTTATGGTGTTTCACCCTGGTCCACTCAAAAGATACGTCCTTTTTCATTAATTTCACCAATGGTTTGGCAACCTTTGAAAGTTTTTAATAAATCTCATATAGTAGCCAGTATCTCCAAGGAATGACCGAATATCTTTGATAATTTTTGGTTGATAGGTAATTCCTTGAATAATTTTGATTTTCTTGAGGTCTACCTCTATCCTTGTGTGTGAGATTTTGTGCTCTATTACTACGCCTTCTTCGACCATCAAATGGCTTTTCTGCCAATTGAGCCTCGAATTGGTTTCTACATATCTTTTTAACACTTGCTCCAATCGATCCAAGGCTTGATCAAAGTTTAATCCATAAGTGGAGAAGTCGTCCATAAAGACCTCCACACCATTCCCTATCTGCTATTGGAATATGCTTAGAACTAGTCGTTCAAATGTTGTAGGGGCATTGCACAAGCCAAACGACATCCGTTTGTATGCGAATGTTTCCCAAGGACTAGTGAATGTAGTCTTGGCTTAGTCTTTTAGGGATATTTGTATTTGGTTATATCTGCTATATCCATCCAAAAAATTATAATAGCGATGCCTTGCGATGGTGTCTAAGACTTAGTCAACAAATGGCAATGGAAAGTGATCTTTGAATGTTACCATATTTAGTAGCCTGAAATCTATGCACACCCTCCATTTACCTTCATTTTTAGGCACAATAACTAAGGGGCTAACCCATTTGCTATCAGCAATGGGGTATATGAACCTAGCCTTGAGAAACTATTCGATTTCTTCCTTAACTACTTACTTCATTAGGGTTCAATTGCCTCTACGGTTGTCTTTGAGGCTTCATGGAGGGCTCAGTGTAAATTCTATGTTGGCATATCCTACGATCTATTCTAGTTAATTCAAGATATGACCAAGCGAAGGCTTTCGACCATTTATTTATTACCTTCAGCAGTTCTTCTTTCTATTGAGGAGCAAGCTTAGCGTTGATAATTACTAGTTTTCTATTTTTAAGGAATGTGTATTCTATACTAATGGGCAATGGTTTCAGCTCGAGGGGCTCTTGCTTAAATTTCTTAGGGATTTTCAGCTTCCCCTAGTTGATATTTTGAAGGTTAAGACTTGGAAGTTGGCACTGGACTTGCTCTAATGTGTCTATGCTATTGATGTAAGCACAAGTCAAACCCTCAGTTGGTTCCATGCATATGAGTGAACTACTTTCTTGATTAGATGTTAGTCACTGGGTGTCTTCCTATTGTGTGGTTGCTGCATACAGGCATCTTTGTATGTTGATCACTTGTGCACACTAATTGCATGCAAGCAATGTTAAACTTTGCACAAACCATGACCTATGCATGCAATTACACCCTGTGTCATTATATGGGATGCATAGAACTTTCTTCTTCTTAANCCACAAACAGTGGTAACAATGTCTTCCACCAGTCCCAATGGGATAATGATGGACTGGTTGTCCAACTCTAGATGGATGTTGCTCTTTTTCAATGGAGGCAGGTTCCAGGCCTTGTACATTGCTTGAAAAATCAAGATGACACTGGAACCTGAATCCAAAAGAGCCTTGCACAGTGCATTTTCAGTGATTTATAAGTATATTAGAGGACTCCTAGGATTAGAGAATTTCCTGGGAAGGTGACCAGATTTTATCGAATTGATGATGACATGTGTTAGCATGATTGTATGCATTGAGTGCGTGATTGGGTTGAAGGGGGCTCCAAAGTTTTGATTGATACTAAGGTGTCTAAGGAATCAGCCACTTGTGATTGCAAGGGCTTGTTTGGATTGTTGGTTCTAAAGAAAGGTCTTTTCTTCATGTGGTTGTTGGAACCAATAGTAGGTTGAGAGTTAAAAGCCTATCTGGCTTTACGTTGCTATGGCTGGGTAGGGATTTCACCTTGCATAGCTGAAGTAGGTGGTAGTGGTTAGTGGAAGAGATGCAATAGGATGAGAAGGATGATATGCTTGCGAGATATCGCCTTTAGAAGAGGGAGTCCCATAATACTCATGGGCTTGGTAGTGAGGTTGAGGAGTGACATGACTAGTAGAGTCACATGGGGAGATTGGCTATTGCATGTAATGTCCATACAGGTCAGGTTACCTATAAGGATATTATTGCCTTGGTGGTGGCATTCCCCATGATTGTGGGTATTGCCACTGTTGATATTGCTCAATCGGTTGTGGTGGAGTTCCATTGGGATAATATGTTAAGGGTTGGTGGAACTACCTTAGGTTACCTTGAGGATAAGGTAACCTTTGGGGTGTTTGCCTTTTGTTTAATCGTGGGTTGAGTGCATACGCCCTAGACTCCTACAGATTTAAGATTACAGGGTAACATCCCTTAGGATGGTCATCTTGACATATCTCACATCCACTATCATTGTCTATTTCTGAATCCACAACCTCTTCAATGATGGCAACTTTGCCCTTACCTTTGCTACGTGCATGTTCAACCTCTTTCTTTTTTCTTTTCTCACTACCTTGCTCTCTAGACTCCTCTACTATTTTAAGAATAGTT
>MNCI01028660.1:145835-178347 GCA_015680685.1 Gnetum montanum | reverse complement strand
AGAATGTTGCCAATCTAAGATAGAAAAATAGGAAAAATAGGTACATGAAAGTCATTGATGAATATTGTTTCAAAAATAGATGGGTTTCTTCAAAATTGATGCAAAGTGAAGCTCAAAATTACAAGGTTTTCTTCAACACACTGAGCATAGAAGGTATAAAAAGACAAAATTATCTTGTATATGCTATGTAGATGAGTTTATAATCCTAATTCTAGCTCTCATACAATATAGTAGTGAAATTAAGAGTGAAATGAACTTCATACACTGGACCTTGATGGTTAAATCCTCTTCTTGGTGTTTACATGTTGCACATGAACTTTCTCATACCCCAAGAGCTACCCATCACATGTTGTGGATGAAAAATTAAGAATGAAATAACCATCATAGGCTATCGTTGATGGAGATTTTTAGTTCTTTAGTTCCACACATTGCCAACATGATCAATTTTGATGATGTGTGGACCCTATAAAGCATGGCCAAAATTTCCCAAGATTCCACTTTATAGTAAAGGGAAATAAAAAATGAAATTAGATTCATATGTTGGATTTTGGTAAAATATTTTATTTTTCTAGTTCACAAGCTATTAACATGATTAATATTGATAATATGTGGGCCTCACATGTCATGAGCAAAAATACCTAGGAGTCCACATGCTAGGGCAATGAAATTAACCTTATATACTATCATATCTTGCAAAATTAATTTTTTATTATCTTAAATGTTGTCCATCAAGCTTCCACACACTACCTAGTGGACTTCATGGGGCCTGTAAAAATCAACTAAGTATCGAAAACATTGTGGATGTGAAATTGTCTATGAAATTAATCCCATGTGCTACTCATACACTACACCAACATATGGGCTAGCTTGTTTAACACAAACAAGTTATTTACCTGGTCAATGTTACTCACATGCTACTTAGAATGGCCAAAAAAGTAGTGAACCTACCTCATACAGTCCATATGCTATCATACAAGCCCAAACAAGCTTATAACCCAATCAATAATGCTTAGAAGATACTATGCTAGGTTAAACATGTTGACCACCTAAGTGAGATTGTTCACAAGATGCCACATCAATCCTCATATGTTAACAACTTGGCTTAGGGTGCCCACACACTATCACACTAGGCCTCATACACCCACAATTTGACCTAGGGTTCCCACACACTATCCCACTAGGCCTCATACACCCACAATCTGACCTAGGATGCCCACACACTACTCCACTAGGCCTCATACACCCACAATCTAACCTAGGGTTCCCACACACTACCCAACTAGGCCTCATACACTATGAATATATTCCAAGGTATCCAAATGCTATAACACTAGTTCATACATGATAGGAATGGGAATATTTGACCTTTTGTAGCTTACTTGATCTAAAAACCCATTATTTTTGTCATTTATGCTTGTTTTCATCAAATTATAGCTTGTTTTGACTACATAGTAACCTACATAAAAAATATTATGAGTTAGTATCTTTTGATAGAGGAAAAATTTATAAGAATAGGATGTCACCAAAAGCTACCACCTTGTTCCTTATTATCCTATATAAGATTATTATAAAAGGGGAAAGCTATAGCTATTTGTTGTTACCCAAAGCTTTTGTTCTCTACTCTTTGCCATGACATGTTGATCATGTTCACCAAAGAGAGGATATTTGGGCACCATCATCTCATCAACCTATTGATCCATTAGAGAGGTGTTTCCATAACAAAGATGCATTTTCTCATATGCAGGAGGAGCATTGGAGAGTATGTAGAGAAGAGGATCTCCTCAAATGTAGATGAAGCAAGACCCAACACCAGGGCATCACCATCACTAAAGAAGATAGTAGCATTATCATCCAAGATCTCTCCTTAGTTGAGTAGGTCCAAATCTACTAGTGGATAGATGAGATCATCCTTGAAGAAGTTGTTTCTACCGTTTACTCATACTTTTATGATGATTGATAGGAATCTCTCTTACTTGCATAAGAGAATGAATGTTACTAGTGTACCTCTTCCTCTTGATGGATAGTAGTTTAAGGTGGTCACCACTCCTTCTATTTCTAATAATGAGGAGGACATACCTACTCCTCTAAAATACTCTACAGCTATTAGACCCTCCTTGGCCTCTAACTTAGGAAATAAGTTAGATTCTAAGCTAGATGCATCACTGGCACATGTTCACAAGGAGCATCAGGATTCCATGTAGCCTAGACCTTATGTTCCACCTTAGGATAATGTTCCTATATTCTTTGTATAGCAATCCATGAAGAGCATCTTGGGTGCTTTGTCCCAATGGAGGCCTAGTGATGACACTACCAATTAGAGGAAGGGAGCTTCCTCATCTTCATAGGAGGCTCTTGTTCAACCAAATCCACCAACTTCATCTCATTTTCATCTAAAGCTTTATCCAAGGTAGGCCCCTATCTAGATACCATATTTAGATGATGATATTGAGTAGTGTGTGATCAACACTAGCACTAGCAATAATGACAATAAGGAAGAGACATACAGACCATGTAGAGGTATAGCCACTTCAAATGATGAGTTTAATGATTTAACCAAGGTAAGTGGTTAGCGTCCTTAGGTGCTCTCTCTCACTTTTGCTAATGTTCAAAAATGGAAAGATATTAGCTTGATGGGATGTTCACATATGTGGTTTTGTATATGTTAAGAATGTATCAATGACTATATTATATGGATAATTTGTGGATGAATAGTATATGAATAGCTTGTATGAATAGTTGTGGTATAGAAAAATGGTTATGCACTTTTGTGGAGGCAAGTTTTACCTTTACATCACATTGTATCATTTCATTTTATACAATCTCTACCTTGTGCCATGAGCTTTGAAACCTCTTCCTTGGCTTCCACTAGAACGTATACATATTAATATTTTTTGTAATTGTATTGTTTATTGGTTTATCAACTCATCCATTTTCTTAAGTTTCTGACATCACTAGAAAGTGGGAGATTGTTGTTCTTTTACTATGTCAAAATCTTAAGGAAATGGACAACATAGAATGTTGTGGACTGTGATGTTTTCATAGTTCATGAATAAAAACTATACTCAAGGGAGCATGAATGAGTATGAATATGTCTAAGTGAAGAATACAAGGACTCAAGGAATCATGGATAAGTACAAGGACTAGAAGACAAATAAAGATGCTCCAGTGATCAAGAGAAATCTAAATTAGTAAAAGGAAGTTTTGAGAATCAAAGTTCAAAAGTAGAGAAGACATCTCCTAGAAGTAGAAGATGTTTTGGCCAAAGTGAAGTTGACTTAGATAAGAAATATTTCAAAAATAGGATATGTCTCCTTTTAAAAAAAGATGTTTCCATAGAGACATCTCATTTTTAGAATAGACGTCTCCCCAGAATTGAAGTTAGTTTTAGAGAGACATCCCAATCTTGAAGAAGACATCTACACTAGCCATTAGATAGTTGATAAGTGGTGAGGTACCCCTACACTCAACCATATGAAATAAGCATAGCATGTACGATCTAGTCGAACTCTGTAGACTAAATGCCTAAACACCCCATGGAACACTTGAGGTTAATCATTCGTTATCTTCCTAGACTTACTTGTTGTTGTCATGGTGTATGGTTAAGTAAGTCTGAGGTATATGATTTTTATAGATTTTCTATTTTTCTAATATGTTAAAGGGTGAAGGGTTGAGAAAGCTAACTAACTCTAACTAAGGACCTAAGTCTAAATTAACTAGTGTCAGCATCCGTTCCCACTTATCGTATACACCCTGAACTATGCAACTATGGCTACCAAATGCTAACCGTTACTAGGATTACCACACGTAATGCACGTACTCGAAGTGGTCATATTGAGGCACTTAACTAACCTAAACGTGATGAGCAGTTGATTCCTTGACTAGCCGTACACATCCATAGATGCTAGTAATCAAGTCGTACTCATCCGACATTCTAGGAGTTGAGGGTGAGAGAGACTAATCGCAATGAGCAGCCGATTCCTTGATTAGCCGTACACATTCTTTAATGCTCGTAATCAAGTTGTACTCATGCCATGTTAATGTAGGTAATAAATAACAGGTAAGAAATAATAGGTAATAAACCTATTCCATGTACTGCAAGGTTTATCCACAAAGCTCGTCTTTATTGCCGTACACAACTTGCATTTAGGTACAAACTACTCTAATAAAGATCCATTCACTTGGGGACTTCTACTGTGGGCACATGGAAAATATTCTATCTCTAGAGTGATCAAACTACCATAGTTTCCCTACTTTAAGCCTAGGATGAGAAATGAAGGGAGTGTTGCCTCTTATTTATAGATTTGGCAGCGGACCATGATATCGCATATGCGATATCGCAGGGGACGACGCGATATCGTGGCACATGTGATATGACGTCTCATCATACACCCATGACTGAATAAAAACTCTTCCTTGAGTTCCTTACAATAATATTGGGAAGGTATGGAATTATTGAGGGGAATGGAACTAATGGGATGACATGTGAATAGATCATCATTACAAGACTTGACAAAATTGGTGTTCATGACAACAAGGGTAAACATCTTATTACAATGACATCAGGCCTTTGTTGGCAACTGAGAAAGAGAGAGAGAAAGAAGTGTTGCTACTGTCAATGCCAAGATTATGCCTTCATTGTCCATCTATAAGCGCACCATCAATCTTGCTCCTTGCATAGCTGCTTCAGCACTGCTCCATTCCAAGTGTTTGCTCCAGATCCAATCCGTTGTTGCATGTCCGCCATCTGCACACACAACATAATCGTATATTAGCAAGGGTAATTAAATCATCATGTAATTGATACCTTGCTTCGGTGTAAACTCATTGGCTAGGTTGTGGTATGGCTGATATGGATCTGGGAATATATTAGTGATGACTACCGAAGGTGTAGGGGTTAGGAAGAAAGTCAAAAATTTTAGGGCTAGGAGAAAATTGAAAAAATCAGGCCCGATACCCCCATGACTAATTGCAAACCTCCGATAGAGTTAGAATGGAAAAAGAAAAGGACTAAGAAAGATAGGTAAAAAGGGACAACTATGGCATCGATGAAATGGATGTCAAGATGGAAATGAACAAAATAAAATTAATTGCAAAATGTTAAGGGAAAGAAGTTAACGGATGCTCCAAATAGGAATGTTAGTGGATCCTCCCCAAAGTAGGTTCATGCCCTTAATTCCCTAACAAGCCCACATTCAAAGAGTCCGTAGGCTTTGGGAATGTCGTTTGGAACAAGAGTTAAAGTCTAAACTGTAAGAATTTACCAAAAATACAACAATGCATCTACCAAAATATATACACTAATGATACAATTGGCAATGAGATGAGTAATGGAGAGAAGGATGGAAAGAAGAAAATGGAATGGAATCCCAAGGACAAGATGGTGTACAACCCCTTGTGTAGTTGATGATTAATGTGACTTGGCAATTCTCATTCCAACTTTGGCCTCAAACAAACCACATCTAATGACTTCACATCAACGCATTCGGTTAAACCATCCACTTGGATAACAAGGATGCACTCTACAAGAGCCACCACCATTCCAACAAAACAAAGGAGAGAATGGGAAGTGATAAGGGCCTTAGTTAGAGGGAACACTTTGGGTTCCATAACTAGTGGTTATAGCCCAAGTTTATTCATCTAAGGGGTGTGCTTTGAATTCTCACTTTGTTATTTTTTTTGTGTTTTTTGTTTTTATGCGTGAGAACCACACCATGCAAAGACTTCTTATTTTTATTGTCTCAGCTTCTGATAATTGGGTAACATTGGAACGACAAGAAAATTCAAGAAGAAAACATCCAAGCACCCAAGAGAATGAGCAACACAAAAGCATCAAGTTCCCTTGAAGTCACACGCTTTTCAATCCTTGAGTCCTTTCTTAGTTTGAGAAATGACTAGTCACCGATTCGTTTAAGTTCTTATTAGAAGGGGACTGTACATTTCCAAGCTGAGAGAAACCATAGAAATGGGTGGATGGATGGATGAAGTGATCTCATTGCCTATCATATCAAAAGAAACATACCTTAGTATCGACATTGTGACTTAAAGGTAAAAATCAAACATTAGAAATTAATATGAAAATAGTTCATACCATCATTTTGAACACTTATTATGGGACAAACTTACATGGTGGAATACACACACAAAAAAAAATGGAAAAGGTATAATGATGTTGTAAAACAAAAACTAGAAAAGTTGAAGAAATTTGTAAAACAAAAATTAGATAAGTTAAAGAAATTTGTAAAACAAAAATGTGTAAAACAAAAAAATTGTAAAACAAAAATGTGTAAAAAAAAAACGTTGTAAAACAAAAATGTGCAAAAAAAAAATGTTGTAAAACAAAAAATTAAAAGAACTGAGGGCCCCATATGATTAGCATAGGTGACCATCTCCCCCATGACTGAGTTGTAAGAGAGAGATCCAAAATAATGAACGTCTATTTGAATTTTGTAAAAGTGTCCAACTTCTCCCAATTGATGATCTTAGATTGAGGGATGGAAGTTGGTGACGCTCATATTCCAATGTGTCTATGTCTTCATTTTTGGCATGGCTTTCCTCAGTTTGTTCCATGCATATTTGTCTGCTCCTTCTAGTAGCTGTCAACCACAGGGTGTCTACTACTTCTTGTGTGGTTGCTACATACAGGCATCTTTGTTGCAAAGTTTCAAGGGCACACTTGTCACATGGAGATATTTCCTCCATGTCATCACCTGATGAATCACTATATGTGAAGCATGGAACTTTCCTCTTCTCGATCTTTCCACAAATGTTTATCTTGGAAATTTCCAAGGAAAGATCGTGGATCCTAAGGCATGCATCTATTGTACTAAGCCATGCCCTTCCCATTATAATTGGGAAGTCCCTTTCGTTGTTGTTAACTTTAATCACTAGGAAATTAGCTAGGTATGACCAACCACACATAGTGGTAATGATGTCCTCCACCAATCCCAAGGGAATGGTGATGGACTGGTCTGCCAGCTCTAGTTGAATATTGCTCTTCTTAAGTTGGGGTAGGTTCCCGGCGTGATACATCTCACATGAAATTAAGTTGACTCCGGAACCTGAGTCAAGAAGAGCCCTATGTGGTTCATTTCCAGTGACTTGAAGGTAGATTAAGGGACTCCCAAGGTTAGTTAGTTTCTTAGGAAGGTAGCCTACCTTGATCTAGTCAGTTATGGTATGCGTTAACATAACCGTATGTGTTACGCTCTATTTTTGGATGGAAGGGTGCTCCGATGTGTTATATGGTGGAGGAGTGTACATAGCCTCAACTGCTTGTTGTTGCGAGAGTTTGTCTGGGGTTTTGGTTCTGAAGTAAGGTCTTATCTTTTTATAGCTATCAGAACCAGCAGCAGGTTGGATATTTACAACTCTTGCAGTGTGATGTTGCTATGGTTGAGGAGGAAGTTCCCCTTGCATTGTTGGAGTAGAAGGTGTTATGGGAACTACTTGTGGTGGAAGAGGTGCGGATGGATTAGGAGGATGGTGTGAGTATGGAGTGTCTCCTGGAGGAGAAGGAGTCCTTCTGAAGTACTCCCAAACTTGGTAGTGATGGTTGGGGGTTGTGTGACTCACAAAGTCACTTGGAGAAATTAGCTGCTGCACATAATATCCATAAGGGTCAGGCTACTCGTAAGGATACTATTGTGTTGGCGGTGGCATCCCCCATGATTGTGGGTATTGCCACTGCCAATGCTATCCGATGGGCTGTGGTGGAGTTCCACTTGGATAATATGTTTGTGGTTGGTGGAACTACTTTGGGTTACCTTGTGGATAAGGTAACCTTCGGGGTGTTTTCCATTGGTTGAGTCTTGGATTAAGTGCATATACCCCGGACTCCTGTAGATGTGAGATGATGGGGCAACATCCCTTAGGATAGTCATAATGGCAGATCTCACATCCACCATCATCTTCTGTGTTAGAGTCCTCAGCCACATCGGAGTTAGTGATTTTTCCCTTACCCTTGTTATGTGTAGGGCTTAAATATCTCTACTTTTTGTTACCTTTGTCACTACTTTGTTCTACCTTAGACTCTTCTAGAATTTTCAAGATTGTTTCAATTCTCGAGTCTAAGGAATCCCACATTTGGTCTACCTTGGCTGATACCTTGGTTGTTAATTTTTGGATCGACAAGGTTTTCTGGTTCACCAACTCTTCGAGTGGTGACTCATCCTCCTCATCACAAAATTTCACTCCCTTCTTTCAAAGGGAGGGATCATGGTTGTACTCTTCCACACTTTCCCTTTCTCATAGATCACCTTTTTCATTTTCTACTTGCTCCAAAAAGCTACGTACTTCATGGGCTATAAGTTGTGAGAGTCTCCCTTGGGCGTTAGTTCCAAGGGTTCTTCTAGTTTCATGCCTTAGCCCATCCATGATGTCACAAAGTTGATCTCATTGAGCATACCCATGGCCCGAGCAATGATGTAATAATGTATAATAGCAGGCCATGGAAGCATCCAAGGGTTCATGTGTATCTTGCTTCTAGCCTTGGATTTTCTTATGCAAATTGGACACTCTGGAGTATGTCTGATACTTTTTGTTGAATAGTTCTAGCATCGTACTCCACCTCCTGATGGTTTCCTATTTTAAGGACCAGTACCAGCTCTCTGTTTCTTTAGTGAGTGTTCTTGGGAACAACTTAAGTTTTTTCCATTCATTTTCTATATTCTGCAAGGCACAGGCATCGTGGAATGCCTGTAAATGATTTTGCATATTAGCATTGTATCCCCCTTCAAATCGTGGGATGTTGTTCATGTCTAAATGCCTGATCCAACTATCTTTCAAATGCCTTGTGGGAATCCTAACTACCTCTGTTATGTCAAGCATACTTTTGGTTACGAGTAGGGGCTCATCATGATCATCTCTTTCATGACGCTTGTGATGTCTGCGTTGTACCCTACTCTTCCTATGTCCTTGCCTTTGTCCTCTCTCTCGAATTTCCCATCGAGGCCTTTCATTCTTCTTACTTTTATCCTCACCTTTATGTTCATGATGGCTACACCCAGATGTGGAAGGAGAGGGTGAGTGATGTGAAGAAGGGGAAGAAGAAGGGGAACCATCGCCATGACAATGTTTCTTGCCTTCTCTTTGGCTGATATGGCCCCAATTGTGGTGATGATCCAAGTGCCCGTCTTAGCATGAGTGGTTGTTCCCTCTGTGAACAGCTGGTTTTCACGAGCATTAGAACCAGTGTTATGTATTGTTGATCGTAGGTTCTGATACCCAACCTCCTCACCATCGTTAGGAGGGGGAACATCATTTGCTAAAGAACCCATGATAAGGGGTTCCTCATCTTCTATTTCGCTAAGGACATGTAGGACCTTGCCCTTCAATAGTGCATGTTGGCTCTCCTACCTTAAGTCCCTCATATGTTGGGCATCTGTGGGATAATAATCCCTCATGTTAAAATCTTCTGCAACATATTCAGTGAAAAGTTCTTGCATGTTAATCCATGCCAAGGCATGGAAAAGCATGCAAGAGATTGCTCGATCTGGGGGTAACATGATGTTACCTTGAAAATCTCTCCATCGTAGCTGTTCGTTTTGATGGATAATAAAAGTAAAGTTAGGAATATATTCATCGAGATGAGTATATGTCATCTTAAATTGTTTAGGACTTGGCTGATTTTGGTTATGTATTTTATGTTTCCGAATGTCTCATGTATGGTCCTTAGGTGGTGAGTTGTTCTTATGATAAGAAGGAATTTTTATCGGTGTGCTAATTTCACCGTTATATAAATTTTTATCTTTTGATTAACTCGAAGGTTTGTTAAGGCTCACAACGATGTGAGTGATATCCCTTATGTTCTATTCGGCGAACAAACACTTAGTCCCTGGCAATGACGCCAATGATGAGTGGCAAGGTACCCCTACACTCAACCATACGAAACTAGCATAGCACGTGTGATCCAGTCAAACTTTGCAGACTAGATGCCTAAACGCCCCATGGAACACTTGAGGTTAATCATTCATTGTCTTCCTAGACTTACTTGTTGTTGTCACGGTGTATGGTTAAGTAAGTCCAAGGTATATGATTTTTATAGCTTTTCTATTTTTCTCCTATGCTAAAGGGTGAAGGGTTGAGAAAGCTAAATAACTCTAACTAAGGACCTAAGTCTAAATTAACTAGTGTTAGCATCCGTTCCCACTTACCGTACACACCCTAAACTATGCAACTGTGGCTACCAAACACTAATTGTTACTGGGATCACCACACGTAATGCATGTGCTCGAAGTGGTCATACTGAGGCACTTAACTAGCCTAAACGTGATGAGCAACCAATTCCTTGACTAGTCGTACACATATGTAGATGCTCGTAATCAAGTCTTACTCATCCCGTGTTCTAGGAGTTGAGGGTGAGAGAGACTAATCGCGATGAGCAGCCGATTCCTTGATTAGCCATACACATTCATCAATTCTCGTAATCAAGTCATACTCATGCCATGCTAATGTAGGTAATAAATAACAGGTAAGAAATAACAAGTAATAAACCTATTCCATGCACTGCAAGGTTTATTCACAAAGCTCGTCTTTATTACCATACACAACTTACATTTAGGTACAAACAGCTTGAATAAAGATCCGTTCACTTGGGGACTCCTACTGTGGGCACATGGAAAATATTCTATCTCTGGAGTGATCAAACGACTAGAGTTTTCATACTTTAAGCCTAGGATGGGAAATGAAGGGAGTGCCACCTCTTATTTATAGATTTGGCAGTGGACCGCGATATCGTGTATGCGATATCGCAGGGGACAACGCAATATCACGTATGCGATATCGCATGGGATGCAATATCGTGATGGCCACGATATCGCATACGCGATATCACGTCTCATCAATAGTCATTTCATCAATTTCACGGTGAATTTAGAAACTTTGAGGTTACAAGAAGAGTTTCCTTTTTTGGATATTTTGTAGTGTTGTAGATGAATTGTCACTATCAAAGATATCATTGTATATTGTACTTGTGTACCTTATTTGTAAAAATCATTTGATTAGTTGATTGTAATTTATGCTTTAAAGTACAAGGACCTATAATTTGAGTTACATTCTTTCCTTATGATTTTGTTTCCCTCTTGTTTTCCCATTGGGGTTGATGTGCTTCTTACGAGTTGTTTTCCCATTGGGGTTGATGTGCTTCTTACGAGAATGTATCATCATTAAGCTTGTTAGGATCCTATAGGATTGAGTATTTGTATAGTATAAAAATACTTCGGAGTAGAGATCAATTTGTAAAGTTAGTGGGATCCTTGAAACCACATTCTAAGCTTGTTGGAAACTTGTGGAGTTGAGTGATTTTGTAGTGCTGAAACACTATGGAATGGATCGTAGAGCTTGTATAGGGTGTGGTATCCTTCAAACAACATTTTTGAGAAATAATGTCTAGAGGTGTGCATGGATTCTACCATCCAAATGTAAATGTACCAAAGTTGGAAAACCATGTAAAAATTGAGTGTGATTTTTGTGGTTGTTAAATTTTGTTTGGGGAACTTATTCATTCCCCCTTATAAGTTCTATGATAATCATATTATTCATATAAAATGGATGTTCAATAATAAGTATGATAAATGTGATAATGTTTTCTTATACAAATCTAGATTGGTAGCTAGAGTTTTCAAGCAAAGAAAGGTCATTGATTATGATGAGATTTTTGCACTAGTTGGTAGTTTTGAAATAACTAAATAAATTATTTATATTACTGCTCATTTTGGTGTTAAATTGTATCAAATGGATGTTAATTAAACATTTTTAAATGGCATTTTAGAAGAAAAATTTTATGTTTTACAACCTAAAGTTTTTAAAATTCAAGGAGAAGTGCACAAGATGTGCACGTTAAACAAAGCACTATATGGACTCAAGCAAGCACTAAGAACTTGGTTCTATATAATAAATGATTTTTCTTAAAAGTAGATATAAATATTTTTTATTTAATCTCACACTTTATTTTAAGCATAATATGATTTCTATGTATATTGATGATTTGTTGTTTTCATCAAATTATTAATAATTGTTTACTAATTTTAAGAAGGTCATGATTAGTGAATTTGAAATGAATTTTAAGCCATTAAATATTTTCTTGGAATTTATATTGATCAATATTATAAATGTATCAAGATTAATCAAATAAAATTTTCTAAAATCATTGTTAAAAATTTCGAACAAAAAGATACAACAATTGCTACTACATCACTACCTATAAAGATCAAGTTAAAGATGAAGGATGATTCTTCATTTGTTAATATTAAATTATTTAGAGATATCTTTGGTTCTTTCTAGCTTTTATGTTATCATAGGCTTGACTTGAATATGATATGTCATATCTTAGTAGATTCATGTAATAGCAAAGACCTAATTATTTAAATGCATTGAAACATATGATTAGATATGTCTAAGGGACTATTGAATTTTACATTAAATTTGTCAAAGGAGTTGGGTAATTTTCATGAATTTACTAATGTTGATTAAGGTGATGATGTTGAAGAAGAAAGCACCATATCATGTGATATTATTTATAATGGACCTAATTTTATTCATTCGAAATTTAAGAATCAAAATTTTGTTTCATTATCCTTTTGTGAGAATAAAATTATCTCAATGGCTTAGTGTTATGACACATTTTATGGCTGAAAAAATTGTTTACACATTTGGGTTTTAATGTGAAGTTTTCCATTTAACTTTTGGTTGATAATACACCTACTAGTTAATTTTCAAGGAAGCATGTTATCAATAGAATGTGAAGGCATGTAGATTCAAAATATGTTTTTTCATCATATCTAAAATGGAGGGGAATGCACTGCCTAAATATGTTCTATAAATTGATCAATTGACTAATCTTTTAACAAAGCCTGTTAAAGCACATAGAATTAACTAAATGAAGATATCTGACATAGCAAAGATATATAAAAATATTCATGATCTCCAATGTTCAAATTTCATGATTTTCACACTTGTCACTCTAAAGGAGGGATTGTTGAAAATAATTTAAGATTGTTCTAATGTGAACCATCAATGTTGCTTTCAATTTTATGTATTTTATCATGTTTTAAAGCTAGGATTCATAAGAATTTAGTTTTAGTTTCTCAATTTTACAATCTATGTTTAATTTAGTGTTAGTATGTGAGCATACTTTGTAAAGGATTCATGATCACACATGTAATAAGCTATAGTATTGGATGCTTATATTCGTACATCTACTTTGTCGGTTCTTCTTATCTATGCTTTGCATGTTATGTTATACCTTTGAGTGCACTTATTAATTCATTAATATTCCCAATATTATGTTTTATGTTCATGTATATTTAATTTCATGGATTATTTAATTATATATTTTTACCTAGTATGCACTAACATGATAGATGATTTTGGTATGCTTCCATGAAGGCTATGATACTAGGCATATGAGGCATATGATGGAATGAGTGGATTTTGTAGTAGGATGGTATTATTTTAATTAATTTAAATAATTATGCTATGTGTTATTTTAATTTAAATGTTTTTAACATGCTTTGTTGACTTTATTATAGGTTACATAAGTTATAAAAGGTTTTGTGATAAATTTATTTAGTGGTACATTTATTTTTATAAATTAGACTTAAATTACTATATGTTAGCTTTGTGGAATTTTCATAAAAGTATGATCCTCATATGGGAACTTTTGAATTCATTTTCTTCAACATGAAAGAATTACTAAATTGAAGCCTATTGGACCTAGAAATTTTGGTTGCTTAAACAGAAACAAAAATATCCCAGGCGCCAAAATAGTTTTAGCGTAGAAAAATAGGATTCAAGGCATCTTAGATGGTCTAGTTGATCATCCAAAGACTTACGAAAGTGTCAACAGAGACAAAAAAATAAATAAAAATGTAAACAGAAATGGAATTGTAGATGCAGAATGGAGAAAGACACAGAAATGAAAATGTGAACTCAAATCTGCACAATAATTAACTATGACTTTATTGAAATGGAAAATAAAGTAGCAAGTTCAAAAAGTACATATTTTGTGCTAACTACATAAGATGTTGCTTGAAGAAGCTTGAAGGTTTTTGGAGCCAATGATCTATAATTAAAACTCCATGATTTGGATGCTTCCCAACCCTAGTTTCCAACAATTCCCTACTAGTTTCCACCAAGATCTACATCAGTGGTTATAAATGACATTCTACCTTTGGTGTAGTGGTACCATGTTGGAAGTCTCTGTGTCCAATGTAGATACCAATTTTACTCAAAAGGGTTGCAAGGTTACAAAGGCTCTCTAGGTTGCAAAATGCTTTCAAGTTATGAAAAATGCTCAAAGTTGGAAATCAAAATAGGGTCTTCACGTTGGATTTATATGGGTTTTAGAATTACTATTTTTGGATCTGTGCACACTATCATGATTACTGGCACATTTATGTCTATTTGCAAGTAGTAACATTACAATTTTAGGCATAATTACCATTTATAGTAAGTTTGAAATACACTATAGACACCAAAGCCCATCTATTTATTATAAATAGTAAACAAACTTTCATTACTATGCTGACATCATCCCAACTATGCTAATCTTGGTGGACTATAAAATTTTTTTTGGAATCAACAAAAAACTACTAGAAACTATGGAAAATGTTGGAAACTAAGGAACATGCTATCTATGCTAGCCATCCTTCAACTACTAAAGAGTTGGGATGACTATGCTGGCCATTGTTAGGAAAATGAAAATGGAAATAGAAATAGAAAATCACAAAAATTCCAACACTGCATCCTCGCTAGGTTTTGTGGTGACTATGCTAGGTTAGAAATGAAAAATTTCAATAATTCCATCTATGTTGGGAGCAAGGTAGATGGTTCTAGCATACTTGAGGCTATACCCGTCCAAAAACCCATAAAAATGGTAATAGTGACCATGCCCAAGGCATTTTAGGATTTCCCAAGCACAAATATATATATGAGGTAACTTTTTCCACTTGGAAAGTGAGGCAATAACAACTTTTAAGGTAATTTTTAGCCCCAAAAGCCAAAGTATGCAAGATTATAGCTCATGGATTACAAATCTTACATTTACAATAAAATCTTTCCTTAAGTTGGAAAATGGAAATTACAATTTTTAACATGAATTTTTGCTGGTGTTTCATTGACTTGTTGATGTTTGAAGGCTTGACCTAATAGATATTGATAAACAATACAAAACACCAATCCATGTCTATCACTAGCATTCCCTCTCTATGCTTGATTCACTAGTGTCAAACCATGCCAAAGAGTGCTTATGATGATGGAATAAGGTTATGGTAAGTGCTATCATTGATATAGGAAAGTACTATGGGATTAACAATGAGTTCTAAATGTTGACATCATAACTATGATATGACACTAACATGTTGATTGATTAGTGGATTTTTTGCACATCATGTTTTGAAGTGTTGATCACTTGGCAATGCATTTGAGGATCAAATAGTTCACTTAAAGGTTTCATTGGGCATTAGGATCCTCTCTTTGCATGTTTGGAGCCATTGATATATTCTTTTGGGTTTCACTAACCATTTAGCTTCTTGGTAACTTACTTTCCTTGCCTCCTTTTTTATGGGATGAAACCTTCATTGGGTTATATTAGCAAGGCTAGTTTTGATTTAGTTTTACCATTGAATGAGGTATGTTAAACTCAATGGACTTAATGATTTTCCCATTGGATGAGGTGTGTTAGATTTTGATGAATTTGATTGTAAAGCATAATGAAGGGATGTCACATGGTCACAATGAATGAGTGTAAAACACTGGATAACATTGTTGTTTAGGGTAAGGAAGGTTATAATAAGGATATGGGGTTGGACTCAAGGACTGATAATGCCAAGGATGTGAAACAATCATTCTTTGTATGGCAAGATAAACTCACCAAATCTTTCATATTGATGTAATATGGTAACTTCCTATCATAATCAGTTGCACCTTCACAATGACTCTAGGCTTCGCCTTACAAGTAAAACTACAAGAGAATAAGAAAACCAACCAAAGAAAAAATTTTGTTATAGTGCAATGTATAAGGCCATGTAAAATTATTAGCAAACTAGGATACCATAGGTTAAAATTGTTACATTATTTCATAGTTCATCTATTGTATAAAAATAGGTCATGCAACCTCACTTGTTGTTTGTTGAAATTGTTTGATGTTAGCTATTGATTCTCATGGGCTATATGTAGTAAGGGTTTAAATATAAATAATTGATTAGATTTTCTAACTCATTACCATAGGCCTTAGTAACCAAGAAAGGTCATTCACATTTGGCTAAGAATTTTTTCACATGCTCATGGATGGCTTTGAGGACTAGTTCTCCTTCCTTGATCTTATGTTTGTTCAAGTTATGGTGGTGTTACTATTTTTGCCTCTCCTGGTGTCACTTGATGTGAGCAAGTGTTTATGCTTGTTGCTTAGCTTCTAGTTTTGTTCATCATTGATGAATTTTGACAAAGAAACTAAGAGTGATAGAACTTGTAATTTAAGAGGTAAAATATTTTTAGACTCATAAACTAGGCTATATGGGACTGCACCAGTTATGGTTCATAATGTTATTCGATAGGCCCAAATTACTTGGATAAGCCACTCATGCCACTTTCTTTTGATATTGTTCAACATCCTTTTAAGAAAGTTTATGATGGCCTTATTGCTTGCTTTAGCTTGTCCATTGGCTTTAGGGTAGTATGGCGATGCAAAGGAATGCTTAATTCGTAGGACGTGACAAATTTTTTTCATTTCTTAGCTACTAAATTATGGTCCATTATCTATGACTATGGTTATAGGTCTATTGAAATAGACTACTATGTTATCAAGTATGAGATTGCTGATTTGTTGAGATGTTGTTTTCCTTGAGGGAATAGCTTCAACTTACTCTATAAAGTATTCAATTGTAGTGATGATAAATCTATGCATTGTAGAAGACTTAGGCATTATAGATCCAATGATATCCAAGCCTCATAGTTGAAATGGCCAAGTTATCTAACTGGTATCTAACTCAATCAATGATAGATGTATAAGGTCACTATGCTGTTGGCAATTTTTATAAGTTTAGCCTTCTATAGGTAGTTGCTTTTTGTATAGGACCAATAATAATCTACTCATTTAATCTTAGCATCCATGGCTCTAGGTCCTATATTTCTCCCACATACACACATGTGAACCTACTCTAGGACTATGTGGGCTTTAGTTTTACCTAAGCATACTAATAATATGCCATTGGAGGACCATCGACATAATGTGTTATCATCCACTAGGACATAGTATTATGATCATTTATGTATAATGTTCTTTCAAGTAGTAGTTAGGACTTATGAAGGTTCATCATTCATAAGGTAAAATTAATATAATCATACCATTCCTTTATAGTAGTATGAAATATGGCTATGAAGTTATCCCCAATGTTCTACATGGTGGGAATAGCATAGTTCATAGTTAAGGTGGGAAACTTGCTAAACACATCTGGCATTACACTGAGAGCTAGTATTGCAATGGAATTAGCTATGGTGTTCTTATTTTATGGTACATGTTGGATATGGATGTTAGTAAATTGTTGTAGAAATTTTTTTCCTAGGTCATAGTAAGGTTGCTAATGTTTAGCTTTACATGTGTAAACCTTAGTTACTTGGTTAACCACAAGTTGTAAATCACCTTTTATCATTAAGTGATTTATTACTTAGTCATGAGCTATGATCATTTATCTAATCAAACCCTCATACTCTCCTACATTATTGATACATGGAAATTTAAAATGATAAGTGAAAGGTTGGATTTTGCTAGATGGAAATGTTATGATGGTATTGGCATTGGTCCCATGGGAAATTGAAGCTCTATCAAAGTGCATGATGACCTTATAGCTCTTGGGCACTTGGCTAATAGTGTTAACATTTTCATCAATAAATTTGGAATCAATGGTTGCATTGTCATAAACTAGTGAGACTATGAGTTGTGCAACTATAGCTTGACCTTTCACTAAGGCTTGGAAGATGTAATGAAGGTCAAAATCCATTATTATGGCTTTTCAATGGGCTATATGTCCACTTTTGTAGATATTAGTTGTTATGATCCTAAGTACATTATCTTTGCAAATAGTATTGACCTAACTCCTAAAAAGGTAATGTCATAACTTCTCCAATTAGAAGACTAGTGATTCACAATACTCTTCCACTTCAGTGTATTAGGTCTCATGGAAAACTAATGCATGGCTTAAGTAGTATATGGGTAAGTCTACTCAATCATATCACTTCTAATAGAGTAGATAGGTAATAAATGTGTTAAATATAGTAAGGTATATGTAGAACACTTTATCCTCTTGCAAAGGATAGACTATTGATAGTTGTGCCAACCCTTGCTTAATGTTTTCAAAGGCTTCTTAGTATTCAGCTATTCACTCATAATGAACTCCTTTCTTAAGCAATCATTTCATTGATTGTAACTTATCCATAAGCCTAGCAATGAATGTATAGATAAATTGTAATCTACCTCATAATCCCCAAAGTTCCTTAAGGTTAGTTGGTATTACCAAGTTGGATATGGCCTTAACCTTATCAAGATCAACATGTATCCCCACTTTGGACACTAAAAAGTAGAGAATTCTACTAGTTTTAACACCTTAGATGAACTTCTTAAGATTAAAACTAAGCTAATATTTTAGAAATTGTTTTAACAGAAGGTCTAGGTCATGTGTATGGTAATTGGTCACATTGGACTTAATGGCTATATCATCTATGTAATTGTTGACTAAGCCTAGGATATAGTCGCTAAAGCTATATGTCACAACTCTTTGGTAGGTTGTTCGCACTAAGGACATCATAGTATAATAAAAGGTACCCTAAGAGGTCATGAAGATGACACTACGTTGATCCTAATCTAGTTGTATCCCAAGAATCCATCCATAAAGGATAATAAGGCATGTCCAACCATAGTATCAAAAAGTTGATCAATACTAGGTAAAGAAAAATCATCTTTGATGGTTTTCTTATTTAGGTCTCAAAAATCTATGCAAATATTTATACTTCCATTTTTCCTAGAAACTACCACTATGTTGAATACCCATTCTGTGTAATAAACAACTTTGATGAAATTGGCTTGGTATAGTTTTATGATTTCATCATGAACTATTGGGCCAAATTAGGTTTAATCTTACAAATTTTTTACTTGACTAGTATAATTATAGGATCAAGTATGATGTTATGTTGGACTAAACATGGGTCTAAACCTAGAATATCTTTAGATGATTACACAAAGGCCTTAATGTTATGTTATAGGACCTTGCTGATGTCTTGAGCCTATTGAGGTTCTAGTGAAAAACATAGTCTTAATTTTTTCTCCTCACCACTGTGTCTTGGGAAAGGAACCTCAACTAGAGAGTCTTTGGTAATATTGCTAGGTTTAATGTCAAGGGTCTTAACTAGGTTTTCAAGAAACTCTAGAGGTCTCTTTATTGAAGCTATGTGATTGATGAGGTGCTCAAGCTTAAGATCTAGGTAATTAGAATCAATACATCATTCAACATTACTGTGTGACCCACTTAGATTGAAAGGTAAATTGATTTGCTTCTAGGTGTCCATACTCTAATCTTGCATAATGAAACACCGTGAAAATTTTGAGGCCTCGGCGGTTCAGCAAAAGGCTGGTGATTCAGACAAAGGATCGCAAAAAAGTGCAGTGTAGCAAGTTCCTTTTCAGTCAAAGGTCTATCCTGCCACGCCTCATAGCACAGTACAAGAAAATTCCAGAAGACGGAGCGAAGCGATGGATGCATGGCGACAAAACTTCCAACTTTGCAAGTTATCTATTTTGAAAATCTTAACTTTTGGCAAATTACGTTGCATAGTGTAACATCGCGTTATGCAGCGTAATGTCAAGAAATAGTACACCGCAAACATCAGGGATGAAAAAGGTACAAGGCTTCAACAAACATTTTGTTTTTCTTTACAGATGCACTATTTTACAACGAACTACGCTGTGAAGCATAATCTAGTGCAGTGTAGCGTAAGCATGTGCAATGGTGGCTTAATACAAGTAACAACAGTCTGTACTATGCGATACGCTCTCCAGTGTGTTGTTGCGTAACCCCTGTTGCAAAATTTCCAGTTTACGATGCATTACGCTTTAGTGCGTAAGGCAGTGTGGTGTCGTAAGCTTCAGCAACCACCACATCAAGTCAACAGAATCTTGTAGGTTTAGGACATGCATCATCTAAACTACGTTTTCCTCCTAACCCTAACCTTATAAATGCTTCAGTTGATGAAGATCAAAGGAGATTGACAAAATTTTTCTTTCAAGGTTGGCAAAAGAGCAAAAAGAGAATTAGCGATCTGAAGAATGTCAGAGGTGATTGATAAGAATTCCTGATAAAAAAAATCGACTACCGGATATTCTCCCACGGGTCTAACTTCCTTGCACCTAGATTGGCTAGATCAAGGTAGATCAATCCTCTCTTGTTTCATCTTTACATAACTTTCTTGTTACTGGCATATGCTTCATCCAAACCGAAGCCCGCCTGAAGTCATTGTATCAAACATATTATTTTCTTTTTATAAATTAAATCCCAAATCTTGTAATCATATTAGCTACCAAATCTGATCTCTTGCATCCTAGTTAGATGGATTTGGAAATCTTATCTAAATTGTTTACATTATCTTTAATTGCTTTCGGGATTAAAAACACTTCATCGCTTTAAAAAGAATCTTCATTTTACCATCAAATTACTACCAAGCCTTTTACTAATTAAATAAGTCCCTGTCCAATCAACAAGACCATTGAAGGCAA
The DNA here is from genome assembly GCA_015680685.1 of Gnetum montanum. Classification (NCBI taxonomy): domain Eukaryota; kingdom Viridiplantae; phylum Streptophyta; class Gnetopsida; order Gnetales; family Gnetaceae; genus Gnetum; species Gnetum montanum. The sequence continues at coordinate 157,589 of MNCI01028660.1, read as the reverse complement.
CTCGGATTCATTTTTTCTTTCCAGCATGGTCCTTGCACGGATCCGGGGTTAGAATTGTGTACACAGACTTTCATTCAGTATTTCCAGCGATCAACATTTTCTGTCGTTATCGTTTTCTAATGCTAGAAGGAGGGCTTTCATATCTGATCTTTATTTTGCGGGTAGTCTTGTAAGCTATCTGTACCCATTGGCAATCAACGTAAACGTAATACCTCCAAGGTTGTTTATGAAATTGAGTGGTGCAGATCGATCGCTTCGACGATTCCTTTGCAGTCCTACAAGATAAAAGCCCTGATTATTATCTTAGTTCGCCCTTTTTTCCTTCTAATCTCTACTTTTATAGTCATTATCTCCAAATCGCATAAAAAAATGACTACATCAACTACTGCCATTGACATCACTGGCCTTGAGAACCCTTGGACCATGTAGGTCACGCCTCCCATGGTCAAGCAACCACTTAGTCTAGGGTGACCACACCACTTCCTCAGGCTACAAAACAAGGAGCCTGAGGGATAGGCTCAACGTAGGGAAAGCTACAATTTCCTCTGTGCTAAGTTAGTGGCAAACATACCTATGTACCCACAAGAGCTCGAGGAAAAACGAGAGTATGAGCTCATGTACTGCAACAGGAAGAAACTCATTCCTACGCCTACCACTTTCATACCCTTGACAGATCAACAAAGGTGGATTCTAGATCAAATGTTAATGGCACAGACATCGCCAGAAGAACTAAAGGCCTTGTTCCATAATGAAATGCTTCACGATGGACAAGATGATCTAGAATCTCACTCTGAGGGAGGCAGTCATGCCGATTTTACCATGGCCCCTCCCTCCACAACGTCTCATGTAAATTCGTTGTTCATGGTCACTATACCTTTGACGTTATCTGACACTGATCGAGTCCCACGTTCACCGCGTTTACATTTTCTCTCTCTGACTACCTTTCCAGGTGAAGGTCCATCACAGATCATTCCTCAGCAGGAGCGATTACCTAACTTGCCTCATCATGTGCCTATGCCTGTGCCACCGCATGTACATGTGATACTTGCAACATCGACCACGCTCCCGATTCACATGACAAAGCCTACCACCATAGCATGGTGGGCTCCCAACCTGTCTCTTGTTGTGCATCCTGCGCAAATGCACCACCATCCCCATCTTTAAAGCCGTGTCCCGCAAGTGCTAAACCCAGTTGTAGGACCACTACCCATGCCCCTAGCTACACAAACAACATACCCAAGAGCATAGCCGATGGTGGTTTCCCCATCTGCACCAACCACCAGATGGTGGATGACGCAAGCAACACTACCTGCAGGGACTATTCCGATAGCACCAACCATCAGCCAAGCTATTGCCTCTGTGCCACCACCCAATGTGGCTCCCCCTTCCACTCCACAGATGACATCGTCAGCTACAGGTCTCGATCAAGCCTTCCAGCTCATCCAGACCCTTACAAAAGAATTCAAGTGTCTCAAGGCTACTGGCTCTGACATGGTAGAAGTCATGGATTTCTACCATGACGATCCTATTAGCCTAGCAGTCCCATTCCTGTCGTTTCTACCCAAGATGCCCCTTCCCCATTTCACAAAATACAATGGGGAAGGTAATCCTAATGCCCACCTCATCACTTTTAGGTCAGATTTCTTATTGCTAGAACAATGGTCACATACTATAATCCATGTCTTTGACATGTCCTTAATGGGTAAAGCTTTGGATTGGTATCAAGCACTTCCACGTGTTTCCATTTCAACTTTGGAAGAGCTGTTAACCCAGTTTGATACTTGCTTCAAATATAACCTAAAGCTAGAAGTCACACTGGACCAGCTCATGGGGGTTAAGCAAGACCCGCTCAAGTTAGTCCAAAAGTCCATACAGCGGTGGAGCACCACCTTGAACGAAATTCATGAACACATCGCGGAGGCCCATCTACTAGCAATATTCAAGGGAGCAGTCAACGAATTTATCAAGTCTAAGCTGTATTACCTCATCCCCCGTTCCCTCAGCAAAGCCTTTGCTCAGACTAAGAGCATCCAAGATGCAGTGGAGGCTAGTTAAGATCTAGCATATGTGGCCTACAAAAATGTCCACAACAAGGGTAAGGAAAAAGGCAAAGTCATGACAAAGAGAGTGGCGGCGGTTGCCGAAGGGGCCAAGAAGAAAGATAACAATAACAAGAAAACAACTGCGGAGCCAGACAAGCTGACAACTAGCTCAAATGGCACCAATCAAGAAGCTTCTTCCGCCCCCAAAGCATCTCCACAACCAAGGCCAAAATTTGAGCATAAAGATCACTCAAATTACGCAACCCTTCCTGTGAAGCCTTCAGAACTCCTGAAGCAATTATTGGGAACCAACCACATCCGACACAAAGTGGTGTCTGGGAGGCTCTGAAAAGCCACAGGTGCCACTGTGAGCCACTCAAGAGTCCCTCCTTAGCCTAGCCTAATGAACCACCTGTGCCCAAGAACTTTAAGCTAGACTGATTCTATGACTACCACCAATTGTGCAGCCATGACACGGACTACTGCTGGGCATTGAAGGATGACATCCAACGTGAAGTAGCCCGACATGCCCAGAAAACCAAGCCATGCATATGTACCAAAATCCGTTGAATGCGAACAACGTAGGGTACACAATCAACATGGTAGGAGCAGAGGGCAATAATCAGGCATAGCTGAGGTAGCCTTTTGTGTTATGAATGCAGCCTCACTCGACCCAAGCAATAGGTTTGTCACCATCAACAAGTGGCACTCCAAGGCACCCTTTCATCCTTCAAACTTTGTCTCAAAATGCTTCTCGACAGCCCTCAGTCATTAAAGCCACAGCCTAGCCCACGCCTACACCCAAGGCACCCTTAGTCATCAGAGTGCTGAAACTATCAACCATCGCTCCTATGCAGGGGAAATCTTCTAAGTCAAACCCTCCCACTGTCACTGTTGATGTGGCCAAGGGCCCTCTTACACTAGGATTACCCAAACCTCAACCCCTCGCTTCTGCACCTTTAGCCCCACATGTCAAAAATAAAGAGATTACACGAAAACAATTATCTCCCCCAGGCCAAAGGAAGCATAACCCTTGGCCAAATGGGACTCCTCCCCACAAAATTTTCCTCTTAGGGTGAATGGAAGAGGAAAAGGATGACAAACAACCCAATCATGGGCAAGATCTCTTTGATGCCTTTGCACAAGTCAAACAAGCTCTGAAACAAAAAAATACAACATTGAGCCTGTATGATTTGCTTATGACGTCACAGACACATCGTGACGCTATGGTTCGCATGCTAATTTCCATACTTGTGGACGAAACCCTGCCAGCAGATGAAGAAGAAATTCACTCTATCATGCTTCCCCTCGCTGCTAAAAAAATAGATCCCACTCTGTTGACCTTTTGTGATGAATCCATTAAGGAAAATGCTGAGGGTCAAGTAACAATGGCACCCATGTTCATCACCATCCAGGTTGGCCAACACAGAATCCGAAGAGTACATGTAGATGACGGGGTGGCCTCTAATGTCATCCCTTATCCCATAGTGGATAAATTAGGCCTAATTGATCATATTAGTCCTACAATGATTTCATGTATAAATTCGTTCAATGGGACACGGGTGCAGGTCAAAGGGACCATCCATATCAACTTTGTGGTAGTGGACCAATTCCCCACAGACGCTACGTTTATCGTGGTCAAGGAAACGCCTGGATTCAATTTGATTCATGGGAGGTCTTGGTTAGCCCAACTGAGAGCAGTTTCATCATCCATTGATCAGGAAATCCATTTTCCTTATGTAGGAGGAGAAGTGGTTATCCACGGTGATGAAATAACCCCTCAGGCCGTTAATAACATAGAGACGGAACAAGGGTTAGAGATCAAAACGCCTGAGAATCCATCCCCTATCCATGTACTTGAGCGAGCCGAAACAGTGGCTGATGACGGTCTGACTTGGGTTGAACTATCGTTCCCAGAGGAAGATTGTGATGCGAAAGGGAAGGGCCATAAATCTTCCCGTTCTTATGCATCATTGAAAATCAAAGCAATTAAGAAACAGTTACGGAGTTAGCAATGTTGCCTAACTAGTACAGTCTCATCATCCATTCTATTTACGCTTACCATTTCTATTTCTTATGTTTACACATGTGCTTACTCTTTCCACTAGCTAATCTCATTATGCTCATGTTTACCTTTGTGTTTAGCTTTACGTTTCTATTTTCCTACTCCTACTAGAAAAGGCCCAAAATGGCCTTAAACTAGCAACCTTATCTACACTTCGCACCTGAATTACGCAAAGGCCCAAAATGACCCTAAACTAGCAACTTCATTTACGCATGGCACTTGAATCAGCTATGACCTAAAATGGCCTTAAACTAGCAATTTCATTTACTCTTTGTATCTAAATCCCATTTACGCTTCGAAAGAAAATTTCATTCACGCTTTATACCAGAATCCAATTTACTCTTACTCTTCATACCTTAAACTAAAAAATAGGGGGCCCAAAACGACCTTAAACTATCTAGGGCCTGAAATGGCCTTAAACTAGCAATGTCGTTTACGCTCTGTACTTGAATTTCCTGTACGCTCTGTACCAGAAATTCATTTATGCTTGGCACCTTAAAATACTAAAAAAAAAGAGCTCAAAACGGGTTTAAACTATACAAGGCCCGAAATGGCCTTAAACTAGCAATGTCATTTATGCTCTACATTTAGACAATTTAACAGCCCGCAAACTAGTAACCACATTGACGCTACGCTTTTAAAAATAATCACAATTTATCATAATGTTAAAACCTATGATACGTTTTACATAAAGAGAAAACAACAAAAATAACATTAACATTAATACCGAAATTTTTCTCAAATATGTTAAAAGAAAGAAATGTAGTCTCTTGTCTTGTTAGACCATGATAAAACCCGAGGCTAATTCATTATGCATCCCCCTTACTACCACTGTCTCATGTATCCCCTAGTTCAACTTCTACTCAAAGGAGGTCATCCTCATAGAGGCCACCCTTTGCATGAGGAACCCCTTCATAAGGACGGTCCTCTTCGTGGGACCTTTCAATGTGCTCTATTTCCTATAAACCCTCTTCATGAGGACCACCACCTTCGTTAGCTTCATCCTCTTGAGAAATCTCCTCAGGCCGTTCCTGCGATTAGACATGGTGCATAGATTAACATCGTCATCAAAACTAGGTATAACAAAAATGTAATAATACTGCAACTTACCTGTGATCGTCCCACATCAACAGTAAAGGGGATTTGTTCTAAGCCGATCCACAGACGTCGCATGATTTCGTCCTCAGTAAGCTTAGACCAAACCCCATTCCCTAGATTAGTTCTAGCTTTGACCTTTTCCTTCTCCACAGGAGTCCATCAGGGTGGTTTAGGGAAGAAAGAAGGAATGGTAATCTCACCTCTAGGAAGAGTCACTTCCCTTTCCGGAGAGGCACTCACCATCACTTGCTCCTGGAACTTTTCAAATGCCTTGGAAGAACCTATAACATCGAGAAATAGCCAAAGGGATTGAGCCTCAATGACAGAGTCCCTATAATGTTGATGGTAGGCAGCGCTTTCTCATTTGTAGACCTATTTGTGATCTTTTTGTGTCTGCCCCCACTCTTGAATACTCGCACTAAAGTCCTTCCAGTCCTAGTTCTTCCGAGCAAGGAGGTCCATTTGCATACGCTGTTCAACCAGTTCATGACTAGTTTGGACACTGTTCCTGACGACAGCCCAATAATGGGCATAGTCAACAATAGCTGTCCTCCAATCCTTGCTTCCCATCTCCTAGGCTTGCAGGAATTCATTGCGTGATCTTAGATCCCCGACCTCATCGTGTAGAGCCACTCTCTCCTTCTTCGACCTATGCAATCTCTTCCAGAGATCCTCATTTACACTCTGACACTTCCATAAGGAGCAATTTATGCATAAAGCACATTTACGCATCTCATTGTAAATGTTGTATGGCATGATGGTTGTTTCTGATGAGGGCTTGGTGGTGTCTAAATCGATAGGCTCTGACAGGTCCCATCTAAGGCGACCTCTTAATAACATGAAAATAACAGTTAGGAATAATTAAGTAGTGTAATGCCATAGTAAAATAACCTCTACATAATGATTATAGCGTACCAGCTTCAGGATCGATTCGCTCTAAGCGAATGATCATATCTTGAAAGACGTCTTTCATAAAGGAAAATTTATTAGGAAATTCACCCCAGGATTGAGTCGCCACCACTGTGAAGGGCATGCTTTGGTCACCTGTTACGTGGAATAAAAGGTATGATTGAGACATTACGATAACCAGTACAAAACAAAAATTAATTTTATCCAAGTGACAAACCGCTTACCTTAGTTAATTCCAGCCAAAAGGACTTCGGCATCCTTCACAGCTATTTCCTCTTCATGTGCAGGAGGCTGTGCACTCCTCACCTTATTAATAGGGGCCTCCTCTTCCGAGACGAAGGCCCCTTCTATGCATCGTAAGACCATAGCCCCCATTTCAGGGGTCAACCGGTCTACAACCTTTTCCCTCGCTGTTGTACAACATGACTAGTTAACATAAGATTTCACTTTTGTTCAACAAATGTTACTATACAATATCTATGCAAAAAATAACCGCTAACACATTTGGACACATACCGCTCAGAAGACTACTCCGCTGGAACTTGATTTGCATATTTTTCCCGACACCACCCACTGGCTCAGCAGATCCCTCATTTAAACGAGGATTTTTCCACGACACTAATGAATCCACTATCTCAGCAACCAGGTGCTTCCCTCTCAACACAACACTGGTGTAAGAGGTGAAACACCACAAAATTTGGAGCTTAGTACTTGACCAACACCAAGCAGGTCCCTGGGACCCACAGACGACAACAGCTACATTTGGTTTCAAACATGGCAACTTCGGAGATCAGATGCTTCATTTTCACTAAGTATGTAGTCTCAGCGTATACGCCCAGTGTACACGCCCAAGTGTACATTCCCAGTGTATACCCTCAAATTCTCAGTGTATACGCCTAGCATGTACATTCAAATTCACAGCATATACACCTAGCGTAGACGTCCAGCATACACGCCCAGCATACACGCCTCACATGTACGCTCAGCAAAGTACAACAAATGTATACGCCTGGCATGAAATCCCCAAAGACGACATGAAAACAGCACTGCAAAACAAGAATTAGCACAAGGCGGCAACCATCAGCGTATACGCCCCAGTGTATATGCCAGCGTCCGCCAGCATATATGCGCAGCATCCACCAGCATATAAGCTAGTGTCCACGACATCTACGCCTAAGTTCGTATATGCCCAACACATCCAGCGTGTACGCCTAACGTATACGCCCACAGTTTACACTCGCCAGACACAGCGTATACGCCCAGCGTATATGCCCGCCAAATGTAACATTGTACACTTGTAAATTTTATGCTTTTGCACCTGATCAATGCACCACATGTCACCCAACTTGAGTCTGTAGCCAAAAAACTGTATAAAAACCCCAATTTTTCATGAGATCGTGGTCGGTTGGCAAAATTCCCAGAGCACACCAGAGAGCAGAGACGCTGTGAACCAGAGCACAAAACCTTTTACGCTAGACAATCCTGTACGTTGAGCATACAGCCTCTACACTGTGCTTACAGTGTGAACCAGCCACAATCATCCTTGCATCCACCGGGGCTTTTCATCCACCTTGTGTTCCAATCAAAACTGCATTAGACTGATGCATTGTACTTTCATTCTGTAATGCCATTGTTACATTTTCTTCCCAAAATCGTTTACATTTTGCATTAATTGTTGCATGTATTCTGTTTTCACTCATTTACATTACGCTCTATTTACATCGGTTACACTGTTTATGCTCTAATTTACGCCCGTTACGCTATTTACGTATAGCCCAGCGTATAGCACTTTGGTGTACATTCGGGGAAATCCTTGTCTGATCCACATGCGGACCACCCAAGGTACTCTACCTTTGTTCATTCTAGCTCACCCTCAGGCAAAGGTAGGGTCTTCTGTGCAAGTCCTGTGATCCCACGGCCTCTGTTTCCTTCCAGCCGGAGACCGACGATTTTGGATGGTACAGAAATTGGCGCTAGAAGGAGGGCCTCTGCCTAAAACCTTACTTGCAAGCTTCCCAGCATTTACACTGTTGAGCGTATACGCCGCTGACCTTACGTCGATTCCTTCTAAAATCCTCCTAGCATTTACACTGCTCAGTCTAAAACCTAGTCTGCAAACTATCTATCATTCACGCTGCTGAGCGTCTACACTTCAATTCAAACCCTTCCATCCATAAGTCTCCCAGCGTCTATGCTGTTGAATATATGCTACATGCTTTACATTGCAGATTTTCATTACGGCATACACAAGACTACTAAAGTTTACGCTGCACATTTTTACACTGTAGACTTGTCTGTGCTACCGTCCATTTACGCTACGCTTTTTACGTCGTAGATTTTGTCTACATTGCACGCTGACTTTCTCTAAGATTTTGTTTACGCTACTCTCTTTATGCTGCAAACATGTTTACGCTACTATTCATTTATACCACTCTGTACGCTGTTATGCTACACATTGACATTGTATACGTTGCTCAGCGTATACGTTGCACTCCTTATGCTGTAGACTTGTCTACGCTGACCCTATACGCTGTCTACGCTATCATTATACGCTGGATGTTGAAGTGTATACACTGCACATTACCACGTAAGTTTACGTTGTACTAAGTACACTAATTTCACATCTCTATACTATGTCATACCCTCAACAGGTCATCATGAACCCCGCAAACACCACCGCTGCAACTGCTCAAGTCATTGACATGGTAGGCACCATGGCTGCCCAACAGCCCGTCATTTCATAGTCAATAGTACAACACACAGTGGGGCCTCACCGGTCCCTAAGGTTGCAATGGAGAAATCCAACCTCTAACATTATAACGCAGGACCAATACAACTTCATATGTGTGAAGATGCAAGCTGGTCTGGCAGTAGATCGAGCCAAAATAGAGGTAAAGAGGTAGTACGAACTCTTCTACAGGGGGGATGTGAGTTCATCCCTTCCCCGTACGATATAATCCCTGTTCTAGAGTAGTACTCAGAGCTCATCACATGACTCCTCCTGCAAAGGAGCCGGTCGTTGGATCAGCCTGTAGTAGATCTCCAACTGGAAGAGGAGGATGAGTTTGCTGTCCAATCCAAACACGAAGACTCCTATCACACCCTTAGCCCAGAAACACACATCAACCCCATGTTCCATCGGGGCACAGGGGAAGCCATGTTCCTCCAACCCCTCAGGTTCATCCAGGTACAAGCACCTCCACCAGAAACATCTGCACTAGTTCATGTTCCTCCGGTAACTGACCCACAATTTAGCACGCTCCCTCTCGCTATCATCCCCGCTACAACAATAAGCCCATCCTCGCAAGCACCACCCCCACACAATAACATGGGAACAACCTTCTCACCTCGAGTGATAGGGATGCCACATGTGATACCAGCATCCATGTCCACCCACTACATCCCCCACATTCAAACGCACAGGGCCCCTTCCACCGCTATAACCCAACAGGGGGTTCCTTCACAAAACGTGGCTAGGTAATGGGCGGTGATGGGTGTGCCATCACATCAACCCTCTCACCACCACGTGCCACCCCACATGATTCCACCAGCCAACATTCCCCAAGTACAGCCGCAACCGCAGCAACAAAAACCTCTCACATATAATGTGCCATCCCTAGTGCCACACACTATAAACGTGCCACAAGCACAACCGCCGACCGCACAGCTTTTAGCCTTTCAACCTACCATCCAACAGTCCAACCTGTACAATGTGCCACACCCCCAAGCTGCCATGTCACCTAGTGCCCAAGACTGGGCAGATGCCAAAAAATTAATGCAAGAATTAACTGACGAGGTAAAGTGCATCAAAATGGCTGCCGACGGAGAGCTGAAGGTAGTGGACTTCTACCACGATGACCCCATCAGCCCTTCCATCCCACCTCTAACCTTGCCCAAAGGCATATCATTGCCAACACTAACTAAATATAATGGGGAGATGGACCCCAATGCTCACTTAATAACATTTAGATTAGAATGTGCGTTACTCCAGGCATGGCCCCATGCCATTTTGCGAGTGTTCCCTATGTCCCTTGCCGGGAGAGCACTCGATTGGTATCGGGCCCTGCTGAGGAATTCTATATTTTCCTTTGAAGAGTTGTTACATCAGTTCGTGACCAGATTCAAATATAGCTTGAAACCTGAGGTGACATTGGATAGCCTCATACAAGTTAGACAAGCACCCCTTGAACCTGTACAAAAATTCATTCAGAGGTGGAGTGCTGCTCTCAATGAGCTACACGAGCTGATCCCCCAGACATATTTGCTCACAATTCTAAGGGGGACCGTTAATGACTTCTTCAAATCCAAATTGTACTATCTTAATGAGTGTAACCTTAACGAAGCCTTTGTACAAATCAAAAATATAGAAGAGGTGGCTCAAAATAGCCATGATCCAGCATATTTAGCCTTCAAAAATCAACATAGTAAAAAGGACAAAGAAAAGGCTAAAGCAACCATAGCGGCAATAGCGGAAATGCAACAACCAAACAAACCTCCAGTAGCCCCTACTAACTATAATAGACCTACTCCAGTGACTACACTAGAATCATCATCATCGCAGAACCCAACACAAAATAGTACAAGAAACTTTGAGAGGAAAGAACCCTCCCAATATATGCCACTACCTATGAAGCCGTCCTAGCTATTTGATCAACTACTGAAAGCTGGATTAATGAAACATAAATAGTTATCCCCCGCGGCCATCTAGAGACATGATCGGTTTTGTCAACTCATCCAGAACTCAAGCCTAGCAACGCCGAATGAGCCTCTAGTGCCCAACATTTTTAGAATGGATCGCTTCTACGACTATTACCAACGCAACGGGTACGGCACGGATTACTGTTTCACCCTAAAGTAGGACATACAACGAATGATTGATGAAGGCCAAATCACCTTTGATGAGGCCAACCTACTCCAACCACAGAACCAGGCTATGGGGGTGTATAAAGACCCTCTGAACACCAAAGATGCACCGTACGTTATCAACACAATCTACTTTGATGATGAACCCGAGAAATCCAACATTAACACCATCTATCCTGAATATAAACAACAAACACCTAACGAGTTGTTTGTAGTCCATGTTCCTCCCACTCCATCCGCATCCATGCCTCAACCATCATTTACCCCGCAAAGACCATATGTAGTGCACGTACCTTCCCCTGTTACTACCTCGAATCTATCAACCCCTCCTACTCGGCCTACCCCTTTCGTAGTTTGAGTGCTGCCCGCAGTTGCAACAACGGAGGTCCAACCTTCACCTAGACAAACCCCATACGTTGCTAGCACATCTGCAAGTCCTAATGTTTACCAAGCATCCACCTCACATAAGCAAGGTAAACCTAGTCCTTACGTCATTAGGGTGTTCAGCCAATCTCCCGCCCAATCACATCTGACTGTCCAACCGCAACCCTACCTAGCTACATATGTGGTATGAATCCCAAGGTGACCTGAAGCTCTAAGACCAGCTCCACCTCCATGCCACACACGAGAACACTTAGCGGATAAGCTTACGCATGAATGCTTGGAGAAGGAGCATCAACGATTAGCCGTAGGGCCACCTAAACCTGCTCCACTCAACGCCGTACCCATGACGCCACCCAATAGTCAACCAAACGCAGGCAATGAGGGTGAACCATC
>MNCI01028660.1:91237-145730 GCA_015680685.1 Gnetum montanum | reverse complement strand
CTTTAACACAAGTTACACAAGCACTCAAGCAAAAGAACACTTCGCTAAGCTTGTATGACTTGGTTCTTACATCCCAAACACATCATGAAGCTTTGGTATGCATGTTAACATCAATCCCAGTAAGCGAGAACTTGCCCCCAAATGAACCATCCATTCATGCGATAATGTACTTGCCCCAAGGGTCAACTTCCAAACCACTAAGGTTCCACAACGATAACATTAAAGTGGATAAGAAAAAAGGGGAGGTAACAATAGCCCCCATGTTCATAATGATATGCATAAATCAGTTCAAGATACATAGGGTCCACATAGATGATGGAGCTGCTACGAACGTGGTATCATACCCCATCGTTGAACAACTAGGGCTGACAAAGTTAATCAAACCAACTGCAACTACATGTTTAAAATCATTCAGCGGGTCACACGTGATGGTGAAAGGCATGGTGACCTTAGACTTTATAGCAGGGGACCAGTTTCCCACGTCCGCTGACTTCATGGTAGTCGATGAAATGCCAGGATTCAACCTAATATTAGGAAGACCCTGGTTGGCCCAACTGAAAGCGGTCTCATCCCCTATACATCAAGAAATTCACCTACCTTATGAAGGTGATGAAATCATCATACACAGGGAAGCGACTACACCCATTGTTTCATCACACATGGACATGGACCAAGGCTCAGAGGTTGAACTCAAAAAGCCTAGCCGAAACCACATAAACGAACGACAACCGGTAGGCAGTAATCCAAATCCACCTAAAATAGAAACACCTGCACCTGACATTGTACATACTCTTTCTCAATTAGAAACTAACACAGAACTCGCCATAGATACTGAAACATCTAAAAACACTAACGCAGAAGCCATTCCATCAGACGTCCCTTGGGCTGAATTACCATTCAACGTGATCAGTGAAGGGGACGCTGAATACAAAATGATACCCGTTGACACATAGCCTAACATTAAAAAGAAAAAAATCAAAAAATCCCTAAAATAATACCATCTCAATACATCTGAAATAATGCTAAACTACAACTTGTCCGAAATGACGTTAAACTACAACAAATCAGAAAAAACATTAAACTACACTCCCTGTCTGTAATGACGTTAAACTATCATGTCTGCAATGACATAAAACTAGCCACGATCAGAAATGGTTAGTCAACCGAGAAACCCACCCACATTATCCGAAATGTTACTTGTTTACAACTGGGGCCCGAAATAGCCTTAAACTACACATGGGGCCCGCAATGGCCTTAAAGTAGATCACACACTTGTACTTTGTTTTCCTCTTTTGTTTATCATTACGATTTATAATTACATCCGCACATTACACTTAAAAGAAAAATAATAAACCAAAATATTTTACATTGTCGTGTTGTATGTGCAATCAAGCTCAAAATCAACAAAAAATTTTTATACATGCAATGTTGTACGATTATAAGTGTCAACTATTTCCGTCCATCTCAAAATTTTCAATTTACAATTCTTGTATCAATTTGAGTCAGCATAGTTCCAAAGGCAAAACTAAAAACAAAACTAAAAACTAAGCATTTGGGATGGGAGGATCGTCCCCTTTAGATCCATCGGCGTCAGGGGCCCCTGCTCCACTAGGGCCAGCTTCTTGGGCATCGTCACCGCCTTCATCCTAAAAATACAAAAGGAGACAACCAATATAAGAAGAAGAGAAAACCAAAATTTCAAACATTATTCAGCAAATCAATTTCATAATGACTAAATGCTTATCATAGGAGATCCCCCCAAGCCAAATTCTAGTCAACGAAGGATTTCCTCTTCCGAGATACTAGCCCAATCTGTCTCACCAAGGCCTAGGTCAACATCTACCAAGGCCTTTCCCTTGTCAACAACCGAACAGGTAGGACATTTTAGAGGAAATTCACCCACAGAAACTTCCCCAAAAGCAGTCGTAATCACCCTGGTAGGTGACTCCATCTCGACAGTTGTGTTTTGGGCAAAAGTATCAAAGGCAAAGTACAAACCCAAACCCTCCACAAACATTTCTAGCTGCCGCTTTTCAATGGACACTTCTTTTAATGACTTATTGTAGTGATTTTTGTGATTCTTCTTATCTTGACCCCACTTGAGAACCTTGGAAGCGAAGGCTTTCCAATCTTGACATTTGAGGTTCAGGAGATCAATTTGAGCTTTACGCTCTGCCATTCTCCGAGTCAGTGATGCATGATGATTTAGTAGATTCCAATATCTCATATACGTAACCTCAGACATTCGCCAAGAGTGATCACTGCTTAGTTTGGTAGTGGCAAGCTCGTACTGAGCCTTAAGATCGTCACGTTCAACTGATAATTCGAAGACTTCCTTTTCCTTCATCTGAATCTGCAGCCACAACTATTTGACGGAACGCCTACAAGTCCATAGTAACTTGGCGTTGTGTACTAGACCTTCCGCCACCTCATCATAAATAGGCCTTGGCACCTACTCCACCTCTAGGGATAGTGAGGGTAAACTCTCTATGCTGATTGTCTCAGAGGGATGTCATCTCAACTTGGCACCTATGCATACGAAAAGATCAAGTGTTAAGACAATAGAAACAGGGTGTGACACTCTAAAACGACAAATGATTTAAAGATATTATACCTATTTTGGGGTGGACCTCCTAAATTTGTTCGACAACTTCTTCTACGATGCTAGCAACAAAATGCATCTTACTTGGTATTTTTGTTCAAGAAAATGGCTCACGGGTGTGGGATGAACTAACCTCCGCAGTCCTCTTAGAGGGAACTGTCTTCATGGGTACGTCTAAGCGCACCGTCCTGGTTTCGCTGCCTTCATCTGGAAGAAATGAAAACATGAAAATAAAAGATCATACAAATGACAACTAATGAAACAATATAAAGTAAAATAAAAAGAAAACATACCATGCTCCTTGCCACCTTCTGGTGGATCCCCTAAGTCTAGATTTCCCTTGAGAAAGCTACTGAACATTTGGTCGACACCACCTTGATCATCCAACGGCTCAGTTTCTATGGTGTTTTCCTTTAACTCCTCCGTTCCTCCTCCCTGATCCTTCTCCACATTTTCCTCTTCATTATTCCTCTCCGTGTTGGTCTCCTCCTCCTCAGTAATAGTTTCTAACGCCTGCTTCCTCACTTCTCAAATCAAGCCAAAGACATCAGTGACATGTAAGCAATTGAAGAAAAAATTATGAGAAAAATGAAAACAATAAAGCAATAAGTGGGCAAAGTCTACATACCGGGCATCTTGAATCGTATGCGCTTTACTCATGGCTCGCTCACATTCGAAACTTCCCCAATTGGGCATTCGTGTCTTTTTAGCTTCGATTTGGCCTGGCCAACGGTTTCTTTGATAACCCGCTTAGCTCTTCTTATAGTGAGGGGCACATCATCTGGCTCTAATCCCAAACTATCGCGAGTGTGAATTAAGATACCCGATGATCCCCCAGTCGTAATAGACATGGACTCATCAATGCCCTCAGGAGCATCTTGGGACTTGGCTGTTTCGAACAAGTGGTTGATCCACGGGTAGGATAGTTGATCCCGATCCCATAAAACAAACTTGTTGTCAACGCGGACTACTAGAAACTTGACGAAGCAATGAAGGTAACCAGTGAAGAAGGCAAAGGTGAAGTGGGACTACGGTTTGACATTTGAGCGTAATCGCACTATCTCCTTGTGCATGCCTGACAACAAAAATTGGGCCCAATTATAGCGCATACCATTTTCCAGGATAGTTCGCATGACGCGTACAACCTCAACCCCAAGACTCCATACCTGGGAAAGGGTTTTGGGGAATACCCATGCCCTAAACAAGGGATATAGTTCATTTACCTCCTGAACCTTTGCTTTCCCCTACATCGGCAATCCCTTGGCACCCTTGGCCAGGCCCAACCAATCCTCCAATTCACGCACCGTTTGGAGTTCTTTATGAGTCCTGTCTAAAACTACACTTATGCCATCTACCAGTACCCCAAATAAGTTTGAAAAGAATTCAGGTGATAGATGGAAAACTACCTTAACACCCTTAATCTGGGTGCTGTAGTAGGAGACAAACTCATTAAAGGAATCCACGATCTCGATCATTTCTACTATAGATACATCAGGACTCGGGGTCGTGAAGAGCTCCATAAGGCCGACATTGTCTAAGAAATGAACAATAGATGGTGGGGCATGGTTATGCAACCATTTTTGAGCCTTAGTCACCTCCCCGAACTTCATTGATAGGGTTGTCTCAGTTTGCCCAGTTGTGACAGGGTCCCCGCTAGGAGGTGCATCAACTGCAAATGCAATTTGAGATTGTCGTATCAGTATAACTCTCAGTAGTTAAAACACGTTAACACATCTATGAAATGTTGTCATTTACCATTAGTTGTGGACTTGGATGTGCTGCTAGAATCACGAGGGAAGACCGGTCCATTGTCTGACCAGTCTTCATGCAACCACCCACGAGCTTTGCACATCGCGAACGCTCTAGAGAACTGTCTGTGAAAATGAACGATAGCATCCTTCATTTGACTCAACATAGTTCCACGAAGCGTGGGACCTACCATAAAAGCCTCTAGAGAAATGTGAGCAAGAGCTAGCCCTTCATCCTCAACACATGTTCTGTCCGAGTTAACTTTAGGCCTACAAGCAAACGGATGTCAAAACAGAAACAAATACCAAACGGCGAAAAGAAATAACAAACTTAAACTGTCCTACCTATCCAGCCGGTACATGGTGCCAGGGGGATTCTGGAACAATGTGTGCGCACGTGCAGCTATGAATAGAGTGTTATTGAGGTAGTCCAAACCTCGTGGAAACTGTGCCTACACGCATGCTAACGGGCGTGTAGACCTAGGCCCGCGGGTAGAACCATCCTCATTAACAAACAACCCCTCGTCAATGTCTTCTATGAAGACCATGACACCCTCCGTAGCTCCCGGAAGCATTGCCTCAAGCACACTTCGCGCCACCAGTTCATTTAGCTATGACCAGATCACCACTTCAAAGTTATCCAACATGAAGGCCAAGAATTCACACGCACCTTCTCTAAACCAGACCCCATTGTTATCCACAGTTAGATCCGGGGTAGGCTTATCAGCCTCAAAGGGGCCAAACCATGTTAGCACCCCAACGAGCTCAACAACGAGGAGAAAAGGCTTACTATCCTTGCAAAAAATTAGGATGCCACAATAAATCAGCCATGCATCAAAACAATGAGAAAAATAAAGGTTCACATTGTAGACTAACACTTAGAAAAATTTCCTAACTATTTACACTCGGCGTATACGCTGCTAAACCTAGCGTATACGCTGTCAAAATTTGTTTACACCTAGCATATACACTACCTAACCTAGCATATATGTTGACAATCAACTGTTTACGTTGTCGCCCAAACCTCTTACGCTCAGCGTATACACTGAAGAAACCCTCAACATATACGCTACAGAAGTGGCCAACGTAAATAGTCTACGCTAGACACTGAAGAAACAGTTTACGCCAGAAACATGAAAAACAAGTCTACACTGTATCATACTTAAAAGGACAACTGTGTGCACTCAGTGTATACGCCGTCACATTGTAGATCGTCTACACTGATAAAACAGAAAGGTTACGTTGACAAAACACAACTTCGTGCATAGAAAACTTATTATGCCATACAGCCTTCAGTGTATACATCGATACAGTCATCTATGCTTCATGCAAGAAAAAGTGATTACGCTGTGCACTGAAAATAGGTTACGCTATGACAGTCTATGCTAACCCGACTTTATGCTGTGAATTTACGCTCAGCGTATACGCCGACGTCTCTACGCTAAACATTACACTTGGTGTATACGCCGAAACCCTCTACGAGACTATCTACACTACGAAGCACACACAAGCAAAAATAACTAATAGAGACAGGATTAGAGCCTACCTGTGTGATGATCTAGGCCATGACAGAATCCTTGGCCAGGGCAGGCACTGCAGCATGGCTTCGCTCTCCTCTGCGAAGGTCAAATCCCTTCCTCCCCTGGCCTTCCACTTCCTTTCCTTTGCCCATCATGGCATCTTCTACGCTGAGATTAATAGTTTATGCTAAAGGTTGGAACTCTTTACGCCGACGTTGGAACATCTACGCTCTGCGCCTATGCTAAGCTTTGGTCTTTGGTGTCTATGCTCAAGGTTTGGGTTATACGCTCACAATCAGGTTTACGCTTATGCCAGGGTTTGATAGTTTATGCTTATGCTGGGAAGCTTACGCTGTAAAGTTTACGCTTAGTCGCTTACACTCACAATGCAAAATAACAACAAATGACGTCCCCCCCTTTATATAGCGCTCTGCCGTCGCTGTCGCCGCCTCCCGATTTGCTACTTTTTGCTTTTTTTACTTATTTTTTGCCAAAAATTTATTGAAAAATAATAAAAGCTATATATATATTTAAAATAAAACAGAAATTACTACATCTCGGTTCCCCTGTGAACCCCATTCCAAGCATTTACGCTGAACATTCTAGCGTGAACTACCACCCACGGCCCAGTATGGCCTTAGCCTGCCATTATGGCCCGGTATGGCCTTAAACTGCCATGATGGAACCGGTGCGGCCTTAAACTGCCACATACAAACGCATTACGGTCTGGTAAGGCCTTAAACTACCACCTGCGGATTACATTTGGCCCGGTAAGGCATTAAACTGCCACCCACGGCCCGGTACGGCCTTAAACTGCCATGATGGAACCGGTGCGGCCTTAAACTGCCACATACAAACGCATTACGGTCTGGTAAGGCCTTAAACTACCACCTGCGGATTACATTTGGCCCGGTAAGGCATTAAACTGCCACCCACGGCCCGGTACGGCCTTAAACTGCCATGTGTCTCAGTGTGACGATAATCCACCATCATGTATGTACACATAATCTAAAATTACCAAATAACATAGAACGATACCCATTAGCTCATTCAGCTCTCTATTTATTGGCAGGAGCAAACCTGATGGATTGCCAACACTTAATTGAACCATTAATTATCGATGGACCATACGACAAAATTGCAAGGGACATCAACATAAACCTCATCCACTTAAGTTCATCAACGGATGACATAGTCATAGCCTCAACACAGCAAACAACAGAAAACTACAAAAGTATGACAAAATCCCTCGACATAGAAGTCGAAAATATCACCGAAGACCATTGAACGAAACCCCAATAACCATGCCCAATGGGGAAATTAAAATACTAAAATTAAGCACATTACTAAAACCGCAACTAGCCAAAAACATTGAAGACGTGCTTAGGGAAAATATGAAAGCATTCACTTGGTCTTACACGGACATGCCCGGGTTAGACCCTCGAATTGTCCAGCACAACATTATCCTTGATCCGAAATTAAGACCGGTAAAACAAAAGGCACGAAAGGTTAAACTTGAAGTGGCATTGGCAGTTCGTAATGAGATCACCAAACTTTATCAGGCTGGTTTCATCTGGGCTATTGATTACGCCGAGTGGGTATCCAACATGGTCATTGTTCTAAAGAAGAATNAGCGATGACATTCATCTTTAGCGATTACATGTTACACTCGCTCAACAACTATGTAGACGACATTGTGGTTAAGTCAAAAACATCAGAACAACATGTACAAGACCTTGACCTGGTATTAAAATGTTGTTTAAAGTATGAATTGAGACTCAACCCAAAGAAATGTGTCTTCAGCGTCAAGACAGGAAAAATTCTTGGATTTATAACCTCAAAAGCAGGGATACGAGTAGACCCCGATAAGGTTAAATCCATAACAAACCTAAAACCACCAGGCAACCTTACCGAACTTCGAGGTCTACAAGGTAGATTACAGTTTATCAAGCACTTCATAGAAAAATTGATAGACAAACTAAAACCTATGAACCACTTGTTACGCAAGAACATCCATTTTGAATGGACACCGCAGTGCCAAGAAGCATTCGATAACATTAAAATAGCCTTGGCCCGATTACCCACAGTTTACCCACCTCAAAACGATAAACCGTTTTACATCTACCTCGCTACTTCGGATTCGTCAATCGTGTCTATGCTTTGCCAGAAACAAGATGATGGAACTGAAGTCCCTGTATATTACTTAAGGCACGCATTAGTCACCCATGAGAAAAAGTATAACGACGTGGAGAGGTCCTATTTAGCTTTGGTCTTTTCTTTGAGAAAATGGCAACATTATCTCTTCTGTAACCAAGTTAATATAATTTGCAAGGACAATGTGCTCAGGGCCATCACAGGAAATATTTACAAAACGAGTTGGATAGCCTGCTGGAAAGCCATGATAGCTGAGTTTGACCTACACTACATAGCACAATCATCAGTTAAAGGTCAAGCCATAGCAAGTCAAATGGCCACGTCACCAATGCAGGATCAAGTGATAATAGAGCCAGAATTCCCAGATGAGAATATAAGTGCAATAGACATAGTGCCCAACGACTACGACGTCATTCTAAACTTTGATGGAGCATCCACCTCTCGAGGGGGAAGTGTAGCCGCTGCCATCACCTATCCCTCTGGGGAAATTCGACCCTTTGCTTATCGTTCCAACTTTCATTGTACCAACAACATAGCAGAGTACAAAGGTCTGCTTAGAGGTCTT
Organism: Gnetum montanum; assembly: GCA_015680685.1. Taxonomy (NCBI): domain Eukaryota; kingdom Viridiplantae; phylum Streptophyta; class Gnetopsida; order Gnetales; family Gnetaceae; genus Gnetum; species Gnetum montanum. Next base: position 137,141 of record MNCI01028660.1, on the reverse strand, counting down.
GCAGCAGCATTAGCTTTCGACATCACACGACTTGTGGTAAGAGGAGACTCACAACTGGTTTTAAACCAAATCACAGATGTTTATACATGCAAAGCCCAACATTTACAACCATATTGCGACCTGGCAAAACACCTAATGAGGCGATTTGAAAACATTGATGTGCAACACGTTTCTAGAAATGATAACACCATCACGGACGCGTTAGCCACATTAGCATTAAACATATCGCCAGACATGTTCCATGCATTACCAAGCTCCGTAACCAGTTGTGCCGAACCAATAACCGATACTCTTGACACGCTGCCGATTGCATTTGTTAGCACAACACGCGCGATAGAATGGTATGATGACATAAAAGAATACCTTCTACGCGGCAAAACACCACGACATCTAACAAATGCACAAAAGGATGCAGTACAAAAATGTTCTAAGTAGACCACCCTAGTAGGGGACATATTATGTCGTAGATCTTACAAAGGCATATTTCTAACATGCGTTGGTAGTACCGATGCCCAAACCATCATCGAACAAGTACACGATGGACTATGCAGAGGACATATAGCACCAAAAGCCATGGCAACAAAGATCAGATGCTTCGGCTATTATTGGCCACACATAGAATACGATTGTCTCTCCAAGGCTAAAACATGTAGTACTTGTAAAAAACATAGCAATCTAATCCATGTCCCACCAAATGAGTTTCATAGGGCACAAATCATATGGCCCTTTCAAAAGTAGGGATTGGACCTCATCGGCCCAATAACACCCTCATCTTTTGCAGGGCATAGTTTCATCATAACCGCAACCGAATATTTCACAAAGAGGGTAAAAGTTGCTCCCCTTTGAAAAACTATATCTAAACATGTATGCAATTTCATTCTCGAAAACATTGTAACCTACTTTGGCATTCCCATGACAATCATCACTGATAACAGGCCACAATTTAGCAGTGCTGAGACCAAAACCTTTTGTGAAAGTCTAGGGATCAAACACTCGTTTTCATCCCCTTACTATCCTCAGAGCAATGGGTAAGTAGAGGAGACAAACAAAATGATTATTACAATACTCAAAAAGATGCTTACCCAAAGCAAGCGAAGATGGCACGAATAGTTGATATAGGCATTGTGGGCATACCGTACTACACATCGAACTTCAACAGGTAAAACACCATATAGTCTTGTTTATGGTTTAGAAACTATTTTACCTTTAGAATTATAGGTACCATCTTTAAGGATCACACTTTCCAGAATCCTCGATGAAGGATAAAATAATGATCTACGCATCATTGACCTAGACTCGGTGGAGGAAGAACGCATACACGCGCTCGATCAGATCGAATGGTACCAAAAACAACAACGACAGTGACATTGGCATGACATCCATAAGCGCCCCATCAAAGAAGCTGACCTTGTACTTAAGGCAGTTCAAGAACACTCAAACAAATTCTCAGCCAACTGGGAAGGGCCTTACTTGGTCATTAAAGCATTTGACAACGGAGCATTTAAGCTAGCTGATATGGAAGGAAATGAGCTTGCCAATCCAACCAATCACTTGTTCCTAAAATCGTTCTACATTTGAGTACAAGCTCAGGTACGTGCAAGTCCTGGAGTCACGACTATAAACTGATACAACAGAATAGTCCTGGATTATGACTTAAAACTGATACCACGGCTCATCCCGTCATCATGATGATAAACTGATACCACATAGTGTCCGTAATGATGATAAACTAGCACCCATCCGACATGACAGTAAACTGCCACTGTTGCATTCACCAGGGTCCGCTAAGACTATAAACTAGTTTGCCTCTTTATGGTTTGCTAAGACTAGAAATTGGCAATGCAACATTCACCACGACGCTAAACGGGCAATGTCCAATGGGTTACAACATAAAAATAACCCATGATAGTCTGCCAAGACTATAAACTGGTAAGTTCATCTCTAGTTCCTCAATCCGTGGCCACATTCAAACTTCATCACTGCATCGCTCACCACCAAACGATCCTACCAACACTACTGCCATTCATATACAATACCTAGAAATCTCCTTCAGCATCTTTGTTCCATCTGTAGTTGTGTAAGTCTAAGCTCACTTATTCACTCATGGTTTTCTTGTCTCCTTGGAGTTATGTTTGCAGGATGACACCCAAAGGTTTTCGCATAAGAATGCACTTCATCACAAGTAGCAAGATGGGACAATGTTCACAAGCACACATGGCAAGAATAAATCAAACCATTCGTTAATACATCCCCATCTCTTGATACCCTCTCTATCTAGTCACCGACACACTCCATTCAGCTATGCATCTGATACAACCAGTACACTCAAAACTTTGAGCATACCATTGTGCACTATAACACCTTTGAGCAGTTGCAACACAGTAGCACTTGAGCATGAGTACAAGATCAAAACAAATATCTTCCAGAAAAAAGAGCAAGACCCTTGGCACTTCCCATATAAGCCCCAGGCAGATAGGTAGTTGTCTTGGAAACAAGTACTCATGTTAAAAATAATCTAGAAACATACAATGACATGGATTTGGATCTCCGCCAACAGGTTCCCCCTAAACACTAAACAAGGGCCCTGTTCCTCCAAAGAATGTAACACATCCTCCCATGGCTTTGGTCTTGCCAACAAGTTCTCTTGAACACTACCCAAGAGTCTTGTTCCGCCAAAGGACGCACATCACATATCTGGATTCCAAGTCTGCTAAATAATGGCTATTGACAAGGATTAGCATGACACACACCAGAGCATCCCCTTTTCACCAAGCACAATCCCTTGGGCATTTACTAGTCCCCACAATCCCCGGTCTCCTACCAATTACAAATTTCACTTTCCCAATCCCATGTACTACTGAACACGGTGCGATGATGTCTAGTCAAGTGGCAATGGACAAAGTCTCTATCAAGTTGCTTGTGGTGTTTTGTACTTCATTGTTGATGCTTCTCAGGTCAATTTCTCCAAACATCAACAAATAGGGGCCAATGAAACACCACAAAATTTGCAGCTTAGTACTTGTCCAACACCAAGCAGGTCCTTGGGACCCACAGAAGACCATGGCTACATTGGATACTAAACATGGCAACTTCGGAGATCAGATGCTTACTTTTCACTAAATATGTAGTCTCAGCATATACTCCCAACGTATACGCCCAAGTGTACATTCTCAGCATATATGCCCAATGTCTACGCTCAAGTTTACAGTGTATGCGCCCAGCGTCTACGCTCAAGTTCACAGTGTATACGCCCAGCGTACATGCCTCACATGTACGCCCAGCAGGTACAACCGATGTATACATCGGGCACGTAATTCCCGAAGATGGCATGGAGACAGCACTGCAGAACAAGACTTGGTACAAGGCAACAACCATCAGCGTATATGCCAGCAACCATTAGCGTATATGCCCCAGCGTATACACCAGCATCCATCAGCGTATATGCCCTAGTGTATATGCCCCACATCCATCACCGTATACGCCAACGTATACGACATCTACGTCTAAGTTCGCATACGCCCAGAGTCTACGCTCGCTTCATACAATGTATACACCCAGTGTATATGCCTAGCAAATGTAACATATTATACAGTTGTAAATTTTACGCTTTTGCACTTGGTCAACGGATCATGTGTCGCCCAACCTGAGTCTGCCGTCAAAACCCTGTATAAAAGCCCAATTTTTGCACTAGATCCAGGGTCGATTGGCAAAATTCCCAGAGCACACCAGAGAGTAGAGACGCTACGAACCAGAGCACAAAACCTTTTACGCTGGAGAACCCTGTATGCTAAGCATACAGCCTCTACGCTGTGCTTATAGTGTGAACCAACCACAATCATCCTTGCATCCACTGGGGCTTTTCATCCGCCTTGTGTTCTAGTCACAACTGCGTTAGACCGTTGCATTGTACTTTCATTCTGTAATGTCATTGTTACATTTTCTTCCCAAAATCGTTTACAGTTTACATTAATTCTTACATGTATTCTATTTTTGCTCGTTCACGTTATGCTCTATTTACATCAGTTACACTCTTTACGCTTTGATTTATGCCCGTTACGTCGTTTACGTATAACCTAGCGTATAGCACTTCGGTGTATGTTCGGGGAAATCCTTGTCTGATCCATGTGCGGACCACCCAAGGTACTCTACCTTTGTTCATTCAAGCTCGCCCTTTGGTGAAGGTAGGGTCTTCTGTGTGTGTCCTGTGATCCCATGACCTTTGTTTCCTTCTAGCTGGAGACTGATGATTTCGGACGGTACAAGAGGGGGACGCCCACACTGTCTTGGCCCCGTGTTCGAGGTACAACCATACTCCTAGTTGTTACCGACAATGACTCCCCGATCCCCTCAGGAGGGTCTTGCGACCAGATAGTTTCAAAAATATGGGAGATCCATGGTTTAGAAATCTAGGTGTAATCTTGTTGCATCCAGCCCCATTCTTCTGGACCACCAGAAATTCGACAAAACACCAGAAGCAAGCTATGAAGAAGGCGAAATGCACGCTGAAACGGTTTTCAAGCATTTGGCGAAGCCTGACCATCTCAATGTGCAAGCCTTCAGCAAAATAGCTCACCCAATTGAATCATGTCCCCTCCTCTAAGACCTCTCGCATAATTTGGGTCTGCTCAATGGTGAGGAATATCCCTTGCGAGAGTGTCTTAGGGAAGGCCTGGGCCCGAAAAAGGGGGTAAATGATGTTGGCCACCTCCAACACAATCCTATTGCCGAGGATCCCCTTAGTTTCTTTCTGAACCCCCAGCCACTCCTCTATCTCTTTCTGGAGCTTGGAGCTCCTCTTCAACTTTTCATCTATGGGAAAACCATCGGAGGGGACCCCAAAGAGATTGGCGAACAACTGAGCATCAATGTCAAAATTTACACGCACATTACGTATGCATGTGCAGAGACCCTTGGCTTCCTTGCTAAAGGAGTTGACCAGGGTCAACATTTCACCTGTAGTAGCATTAGGGGTTATGGCCAAGAAAAGGTCCATCAGTCCAGCTTCACGAATGTTATTGGTTACTACAATTGGGGCTGCTCTATGGCCAAGCCAACATTGTGCCTCCTTTATGTCACCATAAAGGAAGAAAAGACTGCTGGCCTTGCGACTAGAAGCCATGATCGTAATCTCTTGTGATTCCCTGACTATTAACATGAAACCAGAGTTAAACCTAGACAACTTCACATCATCATCATGCATTGACAAACGTTGATCCAATTCATCATTACCACAAAGCTTACCAGGCTCGAAACGTAAAGGAAACAGAGGACTTTTCCTTCGTACATCTGCAACAGTAAGGGGAGGGTCCAAAGTCCACTGCCTATCCAGCCATCCACATTTCTTACACCTAGAAAAGAAGTTGGCATAATGGGTAGGGTATTCTGGGATCTCAAATGCCAGATGTTCCATGATGGCAGCCCACACGTTGCTGATGGAGGTAAACTCCCTTATAGCCCTCTCAGCCAACAACAATGTATCATTATTGCCCATAAGACCATTTTCATTGATAAAAAACCTATGCCAGAAACACAAACAACTCTTTAAGCTCAATACACATCTAAACAGTAGTTAGCATTACAATACTGCGAAGTGTAACAAAACTTACCCACCTACATAATGCACGGTACCAGGTGGATTCTGGAAATAACTTGTGGGATGACAGGCCACAAAAAAAGTGTTATAGGAGTGATAATAGTTAAGCCTAGGCATTTCCCAGATCCAGTTTAAATGCCTTAAACCCTTGACATTCTATTCGCGGTCTTGTACCTGCATAGTTTCAATCGCACCGTCTGATAGAAACGCTAAGGTGCTCTACGTTGAACTAACCAATAACATCTCTAAAATAGCAACAGCTTCATCTCTAAACTCCCATGCATCTCTTCGGAACCACACCACCTCCTGCTTTAGATGAGCTTGAGGGGGAGGAACATTGGCTGTGGGGACATGAACGTAGCACAGAATGTGCACGATGTCCAAAATGATTAGGATGGGCTTTAGCATAATACTGTAGAATAAAAATGTGCTACTATTAGACAAAATCTAGACATGAATATTTGTTATGCCACACTAGGGCTCGCACAATTTCTAGAAAATTACAACGTATACTGGAGGTGCATAGCCAAAATCGCCTAAACCCTTGTAACAACTCAAGGTTCGTCTCTGACAATGGTGATGAAAGAAAATACTACGTATTACTCTGACGTAATATATAAATATTATAGAAACTCTGATTACATTACATCTACACGCTATACATTATCTCTGTACAATATTATTCCTTATCACCTAAACCTTCATAACAATAGTTTAGTGCGTACAAATAGACATTAGCGCCCAACCAACATAAGAACCCAAAATATACAAACCACGATGCTACAACAAACACGACAATAGCGTAAAAGGGTGGATAGCAACTTACCGGTTAAGTGGAGTAATGTCTAGAGCTTCTACTCTGGCCTGTGAAATCCGTTGTAAACTCTCCTACATCTCATCAATTCTGGTGAACTTATCATTCTTTCCTTTGACCTTGGGTTCCATTGTTGCAAAGGTCATAATTGAACAAAGTCCTTGTGAAATCCTCTGCTCATGCTTTGCCCACACTCGCTTCTTGCTATAACCAGGTCCAAATCCGTGATATCGTAACCTGTTTTGAGTATGAACCACTAGCTCATAAACAAAAAGCTCAAAATCAACTGATTTTTTCCGCCCGATCGACGCGAAACTTTTCCGAAACACGGGTGTTAGTATGACATAAAACATAAATATTTGAGCATTAATGTCATAGATATCATGTGAGTTACGGTTTGAAATGACCCTAAACTAACGCAATGCTTATCACCTTGTAATTCGGCTGCATTAACTACGGTTTGTGCGAAATGGAAATCCAACCATTTCGACACGCTAGATGTGCCACATTGCACCTCTCATCTCATTTCATACGCTAGCATTTGGGAAGCTTAGCTCGACATTTATTTTTACAAAACTTTGTAATGGTCCACTAAGACCTTAAACTGGAAACTTCTCTAACACGCAATTCTGACACAAAAACAAAAAAAATTTTATCATTTAACAGATTGGCAAAAAAATGATGTAATGACTTCCATTTTTGGTGATTTTGCAGGACCACTCACAAATGGACGTAACTTTAGCCACACCCTGAGCCTTAATAGGGCTACATGGGAAGGTCGTTAGAGAGTACGATCGCATGCTAGTAGGAACAAACCTTTCCCTTTATGATGCAACCATAACAACTTTGGAAACATCCCCAGACTAGCTAGAACATCTGGCCCGAACACTCGACCTCGAGGTTGGTGATGTAACCAAGGACCCTCTCAATAAGGTCCTTGTGGTTACACACAAGGGTGAAAATAAAACTCTTAGGGTTAGTTCCCTTCTAGACCAACAGATGTAAAGTGACATAACCCAAGTGCTCCAAAACAACACTTCTTTATTCACGTGGTCATATGAAGACATGCCGGGTTTAAACCCAAGATTAATATAGCACAACATAATCTTAGACCCATGCATCAAACTAATTAGACAGAAGGCACGAAAGATTAAGCTGGAAATCGCACTAGCAGTGCGTGATGAAATCACCAAGCTATATCAAGCTGGTTTCATCCGTGCGGTTGATTACTTAGATTGGGTGTCCAACATTGTAGTTGTCTCTAAGAAAATAGGAGGCATACATATTTGCATAGACTTCCAGGATCTAAACAAAGCTATGATTAAGGACAACTTCTCATTACCAAGTATCGACCAACTGATCGACACAATAGCTGTTCACACGCTCTTGTCCTTTATGGATGGTTTTTTAGGCTATAACCAACTTTGTATTAACATGGAGCACCAATTGACCACAACATTCATGATGCCCTAGGGGACCTTCTGCTACACCATGATGCCTTTCAGGTGAAAAAATGCTGGAGCAACGTACCAATGAGCCATGACATACATCTTTAGAGATTATCTCTTAGGGTGATTGAACGACTACGTAGATGACATAGCTGTTAAGTCTATAAAGTCAGAAGATCATTTAGAAGACCTAGAGTTAGTCCTTAAATGATGTCTCAAATATGAATTACGGCTAAACCCAAAGAAATGCGTATTTGGAGTCAAAACTGGACACACGTTGGGGTTTATGGTATCAGAAACTGGCATCCAAGTCGACCTCGACAAGGTTAAGGCCATCATCGATTTAACGCCACCAATAAATCTCAAAGAATTATGTGGGTTACATGGTAGGCTTCAGTTCATTAGGTGGTTCATTTCAAGGTTAACAGATAAATTACACCCCATGCAACATCTTCTGAAGAAGGGTGTCAACTTTGAATGGACTGATGACTGCCAGCGTGCATTTGACAATTTAAAAGAAGAGCTACAACATTTACCAACGGTTTTCCTGCCACAAAGGGATTAGCCTTTCTACATTTATCTAGCTAACTCAGATGTGTCCATATCTATGTTACTGTGCCAAAAAAGGAACGATGGGTCTGAAGCCGCTATCTACTACCTTAGTCATGCCTTATTTGTGTACGAAACAAGGTACAATGAAGTGGAGTGTAACTGTTTGGCATTAGTTTTGCACTTAAAAAATGTAGGCATTATCTTTTTCGCAGTCAGGTCAACATAATTTGTAAAAGTAACGTTCTGTGGGCTATCTCCAATAATTTTTATGAAAGTAGTAGGATAGCTTGTTGGAAAGCTATCACAGCTGAGTTTGATTTACATTATATTGGCCAGTTATCCACCAAAGGCCAAGCCATAGCTGACCAATTAGCAATGTCACTGATAAACAATCAAGCTACAATAGAGCCAGAATTCCCAGATGAGCATGTACATAGTTTAAGCCCTGTATCAATAGGCCTTGAGGCAATGTTATACTTCGACGAAGCTTCAACTACTAGGGGCGGAAGTGCTGCCACTGTCATTATGTTTACCCCCAAGGATGTGCATCCATCAGCTTACTGCCTCGCATTCCCTTGTACAAACAACGTGGTAGAGTATGAGGGGCTCCTCAGAGGGTTGTTGACAGCCAAAGAACTTAAAGTTCAACACCTGGCAATCTGAGGCAATTCGATGCTCATCATCAATCAAATCATAGGAGTCTATGCCTGCAAGGCTGTGCACCTACAGCCCTACTATGATATGGCTAAATATCTCCTGAAACAATTCATGATAATCGATACCTAACATGTGCTGCGCAACAAAAACGCTATTGCCGATGCACTAGAAACTTTGGCGTTAAACGTGCCGCCACACTTGTTTGCCACTTGGCCCGCTTTAATGATAGAATGTACAGAGCCTGTCATTCAAGTGGCATATATTTCTTCATCAAACATGAAAGGAATGTTAGAATGGTATGACAACATCAAAACTTACCTTCTGCATGGCGAACCGCCGCATGAGCTAACACATGCGCAAAAAGATGCAGTGCGTAAGCGTGCCAGGAAATATGCCATTCTTGGAGATAGTACTCTTTGTAGATGCTCCTTTGATGGGGTATTGCTTACCTACTTTAATAGCGACCAAGCATAGAGAATAGTTAACGAAGTCCACCAAGGGCTGTGCAGAGGACACGTAGCCCTGCGAGCAATGACTGCTAAAATCAGACGCTTAGGGTACTATTGGCCGTACATGGAAAAAGACTACCTTGCCAAAGTTAAGATGTGTGACACTTGCCAGTGTTATGCAAATCCAATACATGTGTCACCAACTAAGTTACACACTACCCAAATTACTTGGCCATTCCAATGATGGGGAATGGACATCATAGGTTCCATCTCGTCTAAATCTTCTACAGGTCATAGCTTCATTATCACCACCACTAAGTATTTTACAAAGTGGGTTGAGGATATCCCCCTATGAAAGATTACATCTTGATAGGTTTGCCATTTCATCTTAGATAATATTGTAACCAGATTTGGATCCCTATGACTATTGTGACTGACAACAGACCACAATTTAGTAGCACAAAAACCAAATCTTTTTGCAATAATCTTAGTATTAAGCAATCTTTTTCTTCACCTTATTACCCACAAGCAAATGGTCAAGCAGAAGCGACAAACAAGGTGATCATCAATTTACTCAAGAAAATGCTCAACAGTAATAAAAAATGGTGGGATGAAAAAATCCTCTATGTGCTATGGGCGTATCGTACGATGTGTAGAACAGCCATAGACAGAACACCCTACAGCCTCGTCTATGGATCCAAAGTAGTGTTGCCCTTGGAATTACAATTTTCCTCATTGTGGATGGTCCTATCTATGGTTATAAATGAGACTCAACACAATAAGTCTAGAATCATGGATTTAGACTTAGTGGAGGAGAAACACATCCAGACGCTCGACAGCATCAAAAAATATCAGAATAAACAGAGACAGAAGCATCAGCACAACCTGCATCAACGATCGATCGAGAAAGGAGACTTAGTTCTCAAGGCCATTCGTGAACCATTAGGCAAGTTCTCTGCAAACTGGGAAGGCCCTTTCATGATCATCAGCGCATACGGCAACAGAGCATTCAAGTTAGCAGACACCAATGGCAACGAGCTACCAAATCTGGTGAATCATCTGTACCTAAAGCGGTATTACATTTGAACATCAAAGCAGCTCAAAATCAAGTTACAAATGTCTTCTACGACATAAAACTGACAAATTTGTACATGTCCGCTACGACATAAAACTGGCAGCTCTTGCACACGTCCGCCAAGATGCTAAACTGACAAAGGTAAGCACACGTCTGCTGAGATACTAAACTAGCACAGACTTGTCCTTGGGTCACAACATAAAAATGACACCCACAGCACGGTCTTCTAGGACCATAAACTAGCCCTTCCAACGTCCGCTACGACGTAAAATTGGCAAAGTTGTACACGTTCGCTACATTGTAAAACTGGTAGCTCTTGCACACGTCCGCCAAGATGCTAAACTAGCAAAGGTAATCACACATCTGCTGAGACACTAAACTAGCACAGACTTGTCCCTGGGTCATGACATAAAATTGACACCCATAGCACGATCTACTAGGATCATAAACTAGCCCTTCCACTGTCCGCTACGATGTAAAAATAGCATATTCGAGTCTGCCCAGACTTTAAACTAGGACCATGGTCTGCTAGGACGTAAAACTAGCAACAATAGTCAACCAGGACCTAAAATTGAAACCTATCAATAAGCCATCCATGAAGCAAGAGAGCATGATCATTCTTGCACTGCATCCCTACCAGATGGAGTGGGTAAGGTGTTGGGACAAACACAACGCCGTTACCCCGCCGACATTCTGTTGATTCCTCGGACATGCTGAAAGGCATAGTATTGACCCTTTGGAGATGTTGCTATGATAGCCACTTCATAGTTGCACCTCCTAGGATCAATTTTGCTGCTTGGGACCCTAAAAAAACCGTGGCCACCCATAGTCTCAACAGCCTCCATCCATCACCGTCACCAAATTCTAGCTTGGCAGATTCATCTAACATGTTCTTTGCATAGTCCTCCAAGCAAGACGAATCTAGCTATCGAAGGCAACTACAAGAACTACGACATCAACATTGAGACCCTTGTTCTGGGCCCCTCTTTCACGGTCTCAGTTCGCCTTTTTGGTTTAGACGATGCTTGTTTCAATAGCCTCCCTCCTTAGCAATCAGGAAGTTTGTTTTTGACTTTCTATTCTATGTTGTGTTTTGTAGGTTACTTGTTATGATAGCGTTGATCAAGAATACTTTCATTGGAAGGTGAGGTGTCATGGCATTCGGAGGTGGCTGCTCAGACTAGCCTAGTCACTTGGAAGTGCAAACCCTACCTCTCCTGGGTGCTTTACCTTGTTTTCCCCCTTTTCTTACCCTGCCTTCTTCTTTGCTTGTATAGAACATGAGCATTAAGTCGATTTGCTTTCATTATCATGCCCACAAACTAGCGTAACATAGCTCGCCTTGTGGCATGCAATTTTCATTTTTCCTAAAGAAAAACAGGGGTATGTTTGGCAAAATGGATGTAAAACAACTCGTCCAAGCCATGCAGGTGTAACACAAATCACCCTTGCAAGCCCTTTATATGCAGTATGATGGCGTAACCTTTTGTAAACACATTAGCGAAAGGATGTAATGACTTGTTTGGAGAAGCTTCATGTTCATGTGTTTGGATCTTCCCCAAACCTACCATCTCTAACTCCTGTAAGATCCCTTCTATACCCTATGGCCCTCCACACTTGCACTTCTAAGTTTGACAGAACAAAATTCGAGCAGTCTCCGGCTGATGCTATTGACGCTTCTACCTTTCCGGTGTTTCGTATTCTTTGTTGACGTTTTTCAAGCAAGTCCTCTAAACATCAACAAAGAGGGGCCATTGAAACACCGTGAAAATTTTGAGGCCTCGGTGGTTCAGCAAAAGGCTAGTGATTCAAGCAAAGGGTCGCAACAAAGTGTGGCGTAGCAAGTTCCTTTTCAGTCGAAGGTCTATCCTGCCACGCCGCATAGCACAGTACAAGCAAATTCTAGAAGACGGAGCGAAGCGATGGATGCATGGTAGAAAAACTTCCAACTTTGCAAGTTATCTATTTTAAAAATCTTAAATTTTTGCAAATTACTCTGTAGTACGCTACATAGCGCAACATCACATTATGCAGCGTAATGTTAGGAAACCGTACACCACAAACATCAGGGATGACAAATGTACAAGGCTTCAACAAACACTTTGTTTTTCTTTTTCAGATGCACTATTTTACGACGGACTATGCTGTGAAGGGTAATCTAGCACAGCGTAGCATAAGCATGGGCAATGGTGGCTTAATACAAGTAGCAGTAGTCTGTACAATGTGATACACTCTCCAGCGTGTCGTTGTGTAATCCTTGTTGCCAAATTCCCAGTTTACGATGCATTACACTTTAGTGCGTAAGGCTGTGTGGCATCATAAGCTTCAGCAACCACCACATCAAGTCAACAACATCTTGTAGGTCCAGGACATACGTCATCTAAACCACATTTTCCTCTTGACCCTAACCTTATAAATGCTTGAGTTGACAAAGATCAAAGGAGGTTGGCAAAATTTTTCTTTCAAGGTTGGCAAAAGAGCAAAAAGCGAATTAGCGATCGAGAGAATGTCGAAGGTGATTGATAAGAATTCTTGATCAAAAACAATCGGCTACTGAATATTCTCCCATGGATCTGACTTCCTTATGCCCAGATTAGCTAGATTAAGGTAGATCAATCCTCTCTTGTTTCATCTTTACATAACTCTCTTGTTACTGGCATATGCTTCGTCCAAACCGAAGCCCACCTAAAGTCATTGTATCAAACATATTTTTTTCTTTTTATAAATTAAATCCCAGATCTTGTGATCATATTATCTACCAAATCTGATCTCTTGCATCCTAGTTAGATGGATTTGGTAATCTTATCTAAATCATTTGCATTATCTTTAATTGCTTTCGGGATTAAAAACACTTCATCGCTTTAAAAGGAATCTTCATTTTGCCATCAAATTACTACCAAGCCTTTTACTGATTAAATAAGTTCCTGTGCCATCGACAAGACCATTTAGGGAACCTCAAATTCATTTTTTCTCTCTAGCACAATCCTCACACGGATTCGGGGTTAGAACTATGTACATGGACTTTCGTTCGGTATTTCCAGCGACCAACGTTTTCCGTCGTTACACATATCAACAATAACTACATTAATTGGCACCTAGATAAAAATGAGTAAATAATGCCAAAATCATATAAAATACCTTAGTAAATATGCAAACACATGCTATTCCAATGTCAAAAAAATTCAAAGAAGGTCAACCAAGCCTATTGGATGTAGGAGAAGATAAATAAGATGGACTAAATACCAAACAAGGTTGAAATAAGAAGAAACACCATAAAAATATGGAAAATAATGTTAAATGTGGTCAAAGATCCTCAAAACCCATCACTTAACACTAATTAAAGGCTAAATAAATGTTAATAGACATCACAAAAGAGGAAATTAGTTAGGTATGATCAAATGAAAGTTACATAGAAATTTTATGAGATCAACTGATGGTAGTGAACATCTAGAATGCCTAACAAGGTTAAAATAAGTCAAAACACCATGAAACAATGTCAAATCAGTCAAAACAGAATACATGTGGTAAAACATGATCATTATTGGTCAAAAAAGGTTAGATTTACTAGTTTTAGGCCTTAGTGGACCATGGTATAATGCTATAGGATTACCAAGGAAGTTTGGGCATAAGAGGGGGTCATTTTGGGGTTGTTTTGAGGTAAAATTAATAGTTTTTCTTGTGACTATGTCTAGCTCTATTGGTGACTATGTAGGGCTAGCATAGTAATGCATTCCTTAGCATAGTCAACACTAAGTATGATTACTTTCAAGATCCTAAGCATAGTATGATTCCTTAGCATAGTCAACACTAAGTATGACTATGTAGGTCTAGATAGCTAGCATAGGGGGTTGGTATTTAGGATTGGTAAGTTTTGTCTCTATTTTCTACATTTTGAAAGCTAAAAATGATGTTTCCATTGGTGATTATGCTAGCCTAGCATAGTCATGGAAGGCTGCAACATAGTCACATGCAATATGTGCATTGCGAGGATTCTAGGATTGGTCTTAGTGCTCTACTAGCTTCCTAGGTTAGTGTAAGATCATGGAAGGACTAAATTAACTATTTCGCAACCAAATTTGAGTAATGAAAGTGGGCTTTATCACAATTCCTATTACACAAGGTTTGGCCAATGTAGTGATACATGATGTTAGATTAGTCATGGGAATTTGATGTTTTTAGGATGAAAAAAGGATGAAATTATTGCTGGATGAAGTGGGATAGGGTTCTAGGCTTCTTGATTTAGTTTTGGATCATTCTTAGTTTTATAGTATTGGTAAACCTTGCCACAAAATGTCTTTCCACTATGACTACACTAGGCTAGCATAGTTACAAGCTTCCCTAGTAGAGTCATGCATGGAATATGATTTTTGGTAAGTTTTCATGCTACATCAACCATGTTAATCAGCTTCCAAGGTAACTAGTACTAATGACTAGGGTTTTAACATCAAATTTGTTAGTTTTGGTGGTTGTTTGTGTCTTGGTAAGGTCAAATACCTCTTGACTACACTAGCATAGTGTATTCATGTAATTCATAGCATACTTGAGAGGTTTATGATGAAAAATGATGAATTATGGCTTGTTTCCCAAGGTTTTATGGTCCCAACATGCTCTGGTAGGGATCTAAATCCTTATGGGAGTTAATTTAAGCTATTGTCTAGCATGTTTTTGGATTTTTGATGTGGAATACACTAGGCTTTACTAATGATTACGTTAGCCTAGTATAGTCATGGAAAGTCTAGTGTAGTTGACAAGCTTGGACTAATAAATGGTGCATTTTAAGTTGAATTTCTAGGGGTTTATGTCTTGGTAAGTTCTCGTAGGGTTTGGGAGGTCAATTTGACTTATTTAAGGCTAGTTTTTTGTATTTCCCATGTGGACTACACTAGGCTCTATTAGTAACTAAGTTGGTCTAACATAGGCATGTAATCCCTAGCATAGTTGGGGTTGGGAAAGTTTTATGATTAAAAGAGGCTTTGGTAGGATCATAGGGTTTTCCAAAGGTGAATTGGAGATATTTATGGTTACTTTTGATTAATTTTGTATGGACTAGACTAGACACCACTAGAGGCTATGTTGGCCCACTATAGCATGCAATTCCTAGTGTATTCGGGCTTGGGAAATGTTCCAAATGGTAAGAAATGGTGAATTTTGACATGACATTCATTCTAGTAGTGTTTTAAGGTTCTTGAGAAGTGGGTTTGACTAGGAAATAACTTGGTTTTAGGTTTTTTTGGTAGACTACACTAGGTACCACTAGTGACTACACTATCCCACCATAGTCATGTAATTTCCAACATAGTTAGGTTTTAGAAATGGATTGTGAAGGGTTTATGCTTGATTTATTGATAGTTTGGAGTCATCGAATTTTCTAAGAAGGTGTGATATTTGTGGAATTAAAATTTGAAGTTTCATTACTATTCCCATGATTAATTTCAATCATAAACCCTATGGCTACACTAGGGTAGTATAGTCACAACCTACCTCTAGCATATACATGAATTTCACCAAAGTTTGAGGCATCTAGGAGCTTAGGCTAGGGTTTGGGAAGATGGCATGGGTGTTTGGTATCAATGGAAAGCTTGGTAAGTGAAATGAGGCCTATTCCATTCTTGACTATGTTGAACTAATATAGTCATGCTTCTGCCCAGTTTAGTCATGTCAAACATCCAATTTGTGATAAGGTTTAAAGCTATTTTGGTGCTTAATGACTGGAAATCCTAACTCTAAGGTACTATTTTTAGTTATATGGTTTTATGGATTGGTGTACAACATATGTGGGTAGATGGAAAGTAGTGAAATACATCATGTTTCATTTGACTATGTTGGGCTAGCATAGCTATGACTATGTTTTGTCATGAAATTTATGGCTTTTTGTAGTTTAGTATTTCTAGATGTTGACACTTGATTCTCTAGATTGATCATGATGTTTTTTAGCATGGATGTAGGACTAGGAAGTGGGTTTTGAAGGTAAATGGAATTTGGCATCTATCCTAAGGCTCCCATGGGTCTAAACCCAAATGTAGTCAAGCCTAGATGTCCAAATCCCCATGTAGTCATGGAATTGCCTTATTTATGGAGTTTCTAGTGCAGCCCACATAGAATTGGAAATTTTTGATGGAATAGCTTTTCTCTAAAAAAACATAGTATTAATTTCTAATTCCATCACTAACTGAAGTTGAAGTGCTGCATGGAAACTAGGGTTATAAGCTGGGCACCTAGGTTGAAGTGGGTTTTCTTACCTTGAACTTGAAAAAATCATTCTTGTTCTCTTAGTTTCTAGCTATTGTACCCAAGGTTGGATATTTGTGCCTACTATTTCCATCATTCATAGAATATTCAAGGCGTTTCCCCATCCATGTGCCAATGTAGTCATCCTACTACTTTTAGAATCTGAGGATTTTCAATGTTTTTCTATGTTAGTATTCTATACCATGTTAAGAAGAAAGGATCCCACCAAGAACCCTACCTTGGAGGAGGCAAATGCAATTGCTCATGACCTTTCCCAAATCCCATGTCCTAGGATTCGAGAAGGCTCCACCACTATTTATCCTAGGTACAAAACCTTATTTTTTTATTCCATTTATTCTATTTCTCATATCTAGGCTTGTGTATTGGTCATATCAGAATTTCGTCAAAATCCAATTATAGATTTAGGTCATGTTTACTTTTTTTTTATGTTGGATATTGGGTTTTGTTTAAATTTGTGAAATAAATGCTATTTTCCATGAATTCCATGGGTATTTTTATTTATCAACCCAAAAAAGCAATGCCACTTGTGAATTTTTTTAGAAGAAAATGGCCTGGTATTTTGATTTTTTAGGCTATGGGGTTATTTTATAATTTTTTTGGAATGATTTAATTTTTGAACCACTCAATTTTACTTTATGGTTAATTCTTTATGAATGTTTCCATTAGGATGTGTCAAGTGGGTTTTTAGTTCTTTCCATTTTTAGGTGTAATTTTGGTTTTTTTTTGTACTAAAAGGTTATAAACTTTTTAGTTTTATTATTTCCATGTTTTAGCTCATTATTCAAGGATTTCAAAAAATATGGAATATTTTAATTTGGATGAATGATTAATGTTTTTAGAGTGTTTCATAACCCCACGTGAAATTAGGTTTTGGACATGATGACCATGTTCATGTCAATTTTGTAATTTTTTTGAAATATTGATTAATAATTTTTAATGTTTTCTTATTTTTGGATTAAATTTTATGATTTTATGATTCAAATAGCTATGGAACCATTTAATTTAATTAAGTGGTTAATTTTTTAAGAATGATTCTATAAATTTTTGTCAGATTAAGGTTTTATGGCTATTATGCATTTACCCTTGTGAAGATGGACAATGTTGAGACTTTGAAAAACTTTTTTCACCAATGTTCCATGATCTTGAAAATTGGCTAAGATTTTGAAAAGGATCTTGAGATGGTTTAGATCAAAATAAAATTGTTTAATAATTTTTGTCATATGTTTACTAAAGAAATTCCTTACAATTTTAGTGTTGTTATTCCATTTTGTTGAATTTTGGGTTATGAATTTAGGTTGTGTTTTGAAATTTTCCTAAGAATGAAATTTAAAATGAAAATTGAAATTTTAATTCTACACTATAACTTTCTTGTTTTTGGTTCTAAACTATCAATTCCATGTGAAACACCACCAATTTCGAGCTTCTGTAATTCAATAGCAAATTTGTCTAAGTGTCAAAACTTGACAAATTTTTCTAAGTGTTGGTGCTATGCTCTGTAGTGTAGCTAGCATAAAAAACATTAAGCCCTATTTTGCAAGACTTTTCTAAGTGTTAGCAGTAGTTGCATGAAAATATTTCTTAAGTATCTTGCTATACTATTAGTTTTCCTACTACACTCCGCAGCATAGCTAACATAGCAGACACTTCCATGGCCAGTTTGCCTAAGTGTTAAGCTAGAAGTGGTTAAAGGTTTCTTGGGATGGATGAAATATTTTAGCAAATTTTCTATCTCTTGGATTATCACACATGCTATGCTTCCCAATATATCCAGCTTGACACATGTCTCGATAGCTAGTTTACCTAAGTACCAAGCTAGAGGTTGTCAAAATTGCTCAAGATGACAAAAAATAGTTCAGAAAATTTTCTATCTCTTGGGTTGTTATTCTTTGCTACAATCCATAGCATAGAAAGTGTGACATAGGTTCTAGTGCCTAGTTTTTCCTAAGTGTTGGATAAGGATCTATCAAGCTAGCTTGACATGGAAGACACATTTGGCATATTTTCTAGCTTCCAAGGTTGTTGCTCCTACTACGTCCTAGAGTGTATTGCGTACCATGAAGGAAGACTACAAATTTCATCAAAATTTGGCTAAGTATCCTTAATACACTCCCTAGTGTAGCCAACATAACCAATCTAAGATTTCAAAATTTTGCAAAGTTTCACTAAGTGTTGTGTTATGCTCTAGAGTGTAGCTAGCTTAACACTAGAGAAAAGCTTCTAATAGCCTCCAAAAGACTTCAGAACTCAATATCGGCCTTTGTCTCAACTCCAACATCCCTTAGGCAACCAAGATTAGTATTTTTCATTTCTTTTACATCCCCATTGATCCCCAAAATTGTCTCTATGCTTGACCCTACTTGAAAGGGGGGAAAGACATAGTCCCAAAGCATATCCTTTAAGTTGTACTATTTCATAGTGTTTCCAAATATATTGCAATCTCTCAAACTTTGGCACATGCAGTCCAAGTAGTATAGTTAAAGTTTAGCAGTCTCTAGGTACCCGTTGCTATTCTTCAGAGCATAATACTTTACTACTCTCATGAGAGTGTAACATGTTAGCATAACCCATCGATGCTTGTGCTATGTGGCACCTGATCTACGTTTCATGCTAAACCTAGCCATATAAATACCCTAATGTTTAGCACTGTAGGGATGGGAAAATCAAAAGAGAATTGGGCATTTTAGCTATTTGGGCATCCCTTACATTCTCGCATCTAAGCTCTACACCTTGGCACCTTCCAAAATGTAGTCCACTATTGCATTACACCCTCAAAAACACTGCAACAACTAACCTAGTAGGTTTAGTCTTCACTATAGCCATCAATTCTATATCTTGGACATCCCAAGGATTGTGAATACATTACTACATTGCCACTATGCCTGCTTGATGCCATGTACCATTCTCACCTCTTATCTAGCAAAAGTTATGCTCCTTATTTTAGGGCAGTGCATTTGTTTTGTTCTTAAGCTCTATTCCATTTCTTTTCTAAGTATTTTTCTTTGACATTAAGCATAAATCTCAAATTTTTCTACTATTTGATACATATTTACATTGCTCTAATGCTTAATGCTTAAAATGATTTGCTGATTAACCTCTAAAATGTTGATTATTGAGGTATTTAGAGGGCTAGGGTTAATGTGAGATGTAGACTGGATGCCACGTGGCCTGGGTCCCATGTAGCAAGGGCATGGATAAGTCACACTAACATGTTACACTCAAAATGTCAAGCTCTAAGTGTTAAGCTCAAAGTGTAATGCTCTATAGGATAGGAATGAAAACTAAGAAACTACCAAACTACGACCACATTGCCTAGACTACATGTGTTGGAGTTTGAGAGACCACCATGTACCTACAAAAAATTCCCCAAAACAAATGCAACTTGGAGTCTACACTACAAGACTATCTCCTTCCCCTCTTTCGAGTAGGAACAAGTGTAGGGATGATTTTGGAAATCAATGAGGGATGCAAAAGCAAAGAAAACTACTGATCTTGGCCATCGAAGGAATTTCGAAGCCAAAATGAAGGTTAATTCCAAGTTCTAGGAGCTTCTAGAGGGATTTGGAGGCATTTCCCAAGTGTCACATTGTCTACGCTACATAGTGTGATGGAGCATAGTGTGAACATTTAGAAACTTTTTGCAGATTTTGACTTGTCATGTTGTCTACACTATGTAGCGTAGCAAAGCATAGCATAACTACTTTGATGAATTTTCCCAAAATTTGCAATGTTTCTTCATGGCACACTGACCACACTCTAGGGTGTAGTAGGACAAGCAACCTCAAAAGTTAAAAAATTACCAAAGGCATCTTCCATGTCTAGATAACTTGATGGATTCATGTTCAACACTTAGAAATTTTTTTTCCTAAAACCTATGTCACGTTGACTACGCTGTGCAGCATAGTAAAGTGTGGTAGAGCCAAAAGATAGAAAACTTGCCAAATTGTTTTGTCTATCCTAAACACTTTTGAAAACCTCTAGCCTAGTACTTAGGTGGACTATCAACTAGGACATGTCTCAAGATGGGCAAGCTAGAGAGCATAGCGAGCTTGCTAGTCTAGGAGATAGAAAATTTGTCAAACTATTTGATCCATCCTAAGTGGCCCTTGACTACTTTTGGCTTGATATTTGTGTAGACTAGTCATGGAAGTGTGTGCTACACTCATTGTGCTATGGAGCATAGTAGGTAGACTTAGAAAAATTTTGCAAAAAAATTAGAACTTCTAGTGTGCTACGTTGTCTACACTACACAATGTGATACCAGACTTAGAAAATTTTTTTCCATGTTTTGACACTTAGACAAATCTACCATGGAACTGAAAAAGCCAAAAATTGGTGGTATTTCATTGGCCCCTCTTTTTTGACATCTGGAGGATTGACCCAAGAGACATCGACAAAGAATACGAAACATCACAATGAACATGATACCAACACCGGTCATCAATACCCACTTGCATAATGCTTCACTATGCTTGAGAGTGCCTAGGGAATAAACTATTGGTAAGGAATAGGTTAGGGAGATGGTTCAAGGGACAATGGATGGAAAGGATAACTATAAGACATAACACCACAATGGCTTGTTACCATAGCATGATCCCTCATCAGAGTGCTTATGAGAGAATCGACATGTGGAGGTGTTCTACCCTTTGGATTTTCACCTGTTATCAGAGTGCTTATGAGATGATCGATCTAGGGCTGGATCAATTGTGATATGGGAACTGTGCCATTTGACTTAAGCACTTGGCTTGTATCATTTTCTTTTCCTTTTCTTCTTTTTTCTCGTTTCTTTCTTTGTTTTTTATTTTGCTTCCTTTTATGTTGTTGGGAAAATTGTGCACCAACATTTGCTTAGAGGCAATCACATTTCATCTATAGGACATGTGTTTCCTCCCTGGGATGAGTTGTGTTACATTCATTTGGGGCTTTGACTAGCCCACAAAGGCTCCCTATCGGATGAATTGTGTTACATTTATCATGGGTTCATTGGCTAACTATAGGAAAGGGTTTCATGTGCATTGGGGAAGCTTACAAGGGATGTGGAAGATTGCAAGATCAAGATGTAGAGGTTAGCTTGGCTAAGGGGATAGTAGGGATGTGCATTCTTAAGTAGCTAGGTGATTTGAAGTGGATACATTGAAAAAATTTAGTGCCTTGTCATCATGATGAAATGCACCCTTCAATGGTGCTAAATAGGCTTCATCATACAAATGTAAGATAGAGAAAATAAGAAAAATAATGATCATGTAAGATGGGGGCAAAGTCCTACCTACTAGGGGCATTACAAGGGCTACTATTGCTGCATTAGTTGTGTGAAATTTCCAAAGTAGGAAGGCCACTATAGGCATCAATGGTGGTAGGTTGGAAAGCTCTAGTAGCCACATGAGAAGTGAGCACTCATGTGGCTAGGAACAATGGTGATGCAAGTGCCTAGGAGTTCTTACCAAAGATAGGAGCCAAGAAACCCAACCATATGGTGTGGAGCCATGTTGTTGGATGCTCTTCCAAACTTAGGTGATGGTGAGGACCGTAGGATGGTAGCACTATAGTTGGGCCACAGTATTGCTAGGACCCCAGTGAGTGCTACTAATGGTGAGAGCCAACTAGAACGATTGTCGATGGTGGCGGTAGCTCCGAAAGGTCTAAAAGAGGCCAAAAAGCATCTTTGAAATATCAGAAAGATGCTAGGGACAACAATGTTTCAAATTTCTTAGAGGATTTTTTTCTGACAATTTGAACTTCATTCTAGAACTACAATGACTGACCTCATCTTGCTTAAGAGGTGTGGGCAGGTGATGGAAGATTGGAAGTATTCTTGCTCACTTGTCTGTAGAATTATGTATGTTGAACTATGGGTGTTGAACTACGAACCCAAATTTAGGTCTTTGTAGATCACATGGTGTGCTAGTTTAAGGTCCCAGTAGACCATGTTCCAAGTTTAAGATATGGGTAGACCATGATGTGCTAGTTTAAGATATTAGTAGACTGCTATGCTAGTTTAATGTCATAGCAGATGGTGGATGACTAGTTTAAGATCATAGAAAATAATTCTATAGGTGCCAGTTTAATTTCATAGCCTAAGGATGTTATGTGTTAGTTTAATGTTGTAGAAGATACTCTATGCCAATTTAATGTCATAGTGGATGTTTTATGCTAGTTTAACATCATATTAGATGTCTTATGCCAATTTAATGTCATAGTGGATGTTTTTATTACCTTGCTTTTGTTTTTGGTGTGGTACTACATGTCAAGTGTAGTATAGCTTTAAGTACAAGTGGTTAATAGGATTGGCAAACTCATTGCCATCTAGATTAGTGAGCCTGAAGGATCCATTATCATACACCTTAATGACCAAGAAAGGCCCTTCCCAGTTGATTGAGAATTTGTCTGCAGGCTTGTGGATGACCTTGAGGATGAGGTCCCCTTTCTTGAGTGGGCATTGATGATGATTGTGGTGGTGCTTTTGCCATTACTTCTCTTGGTACCACTCAATGTGATCAAGTGTTTGCATGCATTCCTCTTTTGTAGAGTCAAGGTCAATGCTTCTCAACTCATTGTTCTAAACCTCATCAATGAAGTTTGAGAGGATCGTGCAAAGCAATGAGACCTACAATTCAAGAGGCAATACTATTTTAGATCTGTACAAAAGACTATATGGCATTTTACCTATCATGGTTCTGCATGTCATGTGGTAGGCCCATAGTGCATAGACTAATTGTTCATGCCATCATCACTTGCTATTGTTAAGCATCCACTTCAAAAGGTTGATGACAACCTTGTTTGTAGCCTCTACTTGGCCATTCACCTAAGGGTAGTATGGTGATGAGAAAGAGTCTTTGATTCCAAGGTTTTCATAGCAGGCTTTTATTTTTTCACTGCTAAATTGTGGTCCATTGTCTATGACTATAGTCATGGGGAGACGAAACCAGGTCACTATGTTGTTAAGAATGAATTTGCAAACTTGCTAGTATGTTATCTTCCTAAGGGGAATAACTTCAACCCACTTTGTCCTATGAAAGACCTAGGCATTATAGGCCCTATGATTTCCAACCCCCAACATTGAAATGGCCACATGATCTATGTAGTATGTAGTTTAGTAGGTGACACATGCATTAGGTTCCAATGCTATTGTTACATGTCACATATCTTGACCTTGGAGACACAATCACACTCCATGTAAGGCCAGTAATAGCCTAGATGTTTGACTTTTGTTATCATTTCCCTAGGAGCTATATGACCCCCACATAGTTCTTCATGACTTGGTCAATGATCTTTTGTGCTTCACTACCACTAATGCAAGTTAATAGTATTCCATCATAGGATCTACCACCTAAGGCACTGTCACATACGAAGATGTACTACCATGATTATTTTCGTACTGCATCCTTTTGGGTAGATGTTAAGTTTTTTGGGGGCTCTCCTTGTTTGAGGTAGGGCTTAATATCTTCATACCACTTAGGGCATGAGCTACACTTATGGATGCAATTCTTGTTATGTGATTTATAGGTTCAGTGTAATCCACTATTGAAGTAGGCAAAGTAGAGAACATATTTAGTGTTATGCTTAAGGCTAAAGTAGTTAGTGCATCAGCTATGGCATTTTCATTGTGGGGGATATGTTGGACATCTATGGTTGAAAATTTTTTAAGCAAGTATTTTGCCAGATCATAGTAAGGTCATAGATGTTGTGATTTACAAGCATACACATCTGTGACCTAGTTAATAAGTAGCTGAAAATCACCTCGAACTGCTATGTTTTGGATTCTTAACTCTTGAACTACTAAGATGCATCTAAGGAGACCTTTGTACTCTGCCATGTTATTTGTACAAAGAGATGCAAAGTGGTATGTGAAGGGTAGGATGTCCCCCAAAGGGAAATGTGATAATAATAGTGTCACTACCACCTTGTGTGGTCGAAGCATTGTCAAAGTGTAAAATGATCTTAAAATTTATAGGTACTTAGCTTATACTGCTAACATGTTCAACCTTGAATTCAAAATCTATTTTTTCTTGATCATATATGGATGAAGCCATGAGTTGTGTGGCTATTACTTAACCTTTTGTGGATGCTTGCACTATGTAGTGCATGTCAAACTTTGTAGTTATTGCCTTCCACCTTGCTATTCTAATACTTTCATATATGTTTATTGTAATCGCCTTGAGTACATTGCTCTTTCAAATGACATTAACTTAACTGTAGAAAAGGTAGTGTCTCCACTTTTTAAGCACAAAGACTAAGGCAAGACAATTTTTCTCTACATTGTTATATTTTTCCTTGCGTGATACTAATGCATGGCTTAGATAGTAAATAGGAACTTTGGAACCATTTTTCTACTTTAAACAAGGTATGGAAGTAATGGGAATTTCTAAGGTTGCAAGGTAGATGTAGAAAGGTTTATCTCTTTGTAGAGGATAGACTATTGGAAGTTGAGCCAGCTCCTTTTTGAGGTTGTCAAATGCCTCTTGGCATTGAGCTATCCACTCAAAGTTGATCCCCTTTTTGAGTAGATGTTGCATTGGTTGCAACTTATTAGTCAACCTCATGATAAACCTATGTATGAATTGTATCCTACCTTGTAACTTGTGTAACTTCTTAAAGTTTTTTGATGGTGCCAAGTCGGTAATGGCCTTGACCTTGTTAGGGCCTATGTTTATTCCTACTTATGATACCACAAAGCCTAACATGTGACTAGTTTAATACCAAACCCACACCTTTTGGGATTAAGCCTAAAGTCATGTCTACGATAACATTTGAGGATACGGTCCAAGTCATTCATGTGGTCATGAGCCATTTTCAACTTAAAAACTATGTCATCAATGTGGTCATTGAGCAATTTGAA
Source organism: Gnetum montanum (assembly GCA_015680685.1). Lineage (NCBI taxonomy): Eukaryota > Viridiplantae > Streptophyta > Gnetopsida > Gnetales > Gnetaceae > Gnetum > Gnetum montanum. Next base: position 111,471 of record MNCI01028660.1, on the reverse strand, counting down.
TAGATAGTGGCTAAAGATGTATGTCATTGCATGTTGATATGTTGCTATTGCATTCTTTAGTTCAAAGGGCATCATTGTATACCAAAATGTACTCCAAGGAGTAATGAAAGTAGTGGTAAGCTGATGCTCTAGGTTGATGTGAATTTGGTTTTACCTTGAGAACCTGTCCATGAAGGAGAACAAGGCATGGTCAACCATAGTATTGACAAGTTGGTCAATACTAGGCAATGGGAAATCATCTTTAATGGTTTCCTTGTCTAGGTCTTGGAAGTCTATGCAAATGTGTATACTTTCATTTTTCTGGGGACAACTACGATGTTAGAAATCCAATTAGCGTATTCTACTGCATAGATGAAACCAGCTTTGTAAAGCTTAGTGATCTCATCATGGATAGCCAACGCAACTTCAGGCTTTATTTTACAAGTCTTTTTTTAACTAGTTTATCACATGGATCTAGGATAATATTATGCTATATTATACATGGGTCTAAGCCCAGCATGTCCTCGTAAGACCATGCGAATGCCTTGACATTGTCACGAATGACTTTAGAGATGTTTTGTTGGATTTGAGGCTCTAGTAAGAAAATAAGATTCAATGTTTTTGCCTCACCTTTGTATGTTGTTATAAGAACTTCTATGAGGGGATCCTTAGTCATGTCACCTACTTATAAGTCTAGAGCTCAGACTAGATGTTATAGCCAATCCAGTGATGTCTCTAGGGATGCTATGTTGGTGTCATAGGTAAGCAATTTGAAGTCCAAAATTTTTGTGTTTATGCATCTCATGAGTTTGCCATAAGGTCCAGTCAAGACTAAGGGAAAATAAAGACTCTTGTATGCATTCATTTTTCAAGAGATCTTGCAAAATAACTAGAAAAATATCAAGTGGAACCTATTTTAATGAAGAAAAATGCATAAAATAAGGAAGACAATGTTATGAAAATTAAGTATGCAGTATCTAAAATTATTTATTTATGTATATTTTATTTTATTTTTCTTTCCTATGGCCTCTATTGGTCACAAAATTGCCAATTTAAGGTCATAGTAGACCATATACTATGCGTGGGAGATAAGTCTAAGCAAAGTTCAAGAGGTTTTAATGTAAAACCAAGCTAAACATTTATTAGGTAAGTAGAAAATGCAAGAAATTTTCCATGTTTAAGAGCTGAAAAAATTAGAAATGTTTTCTAACTCTGGGCATTACATTGCATGGGATATGGGACGTCCATGCATTATTTGTGGGACATGGAGCATTTTGTGTAATGCATGGAACATGAGATGTACCAGAAGGATGACATGTCACTTGACCCTGAAGGGTATAAATAGAGGTTTTACCCATGGTAAACCTATCATTTTTACTATTAGATCCAGCAGTCATCCAAGCATAGAATGGCCAAGGTAGAGTGTAGAAACCATAGAGGAAAGCTAGATCATGACAATAGGAGAGCTAGAGCATGACAACAAGAAGATGGCACATAAGAGCGAGTGTAGATACCTTGGCCTTTCCAATGTTGATGAGGGTGAGTGCATCCTATAGTCTCTTTCTAGGGTAAGAGATGCCATTTTCCAGGTAGGTCATCACGTTGCACTCATGATTTTTAATTCATACCTATTTCTTATACGTTTGGGCTTTTGATTTTGGGGGCTTGTATGATGGCTTGCCATTGGTAGGGACTGCCATTACTACTACCATTGTCATGGCCACTGTGTTATGGCCAGGGAGGAAGTGGGTGCCATGGATCTTGCCCCCCACCCCCTTCTTTTTGGAGAAAGGGTCTGGGGGTGTCCTATGCCACGGTGCTAGGTAAGGGATTTGCTAAGGGTTTTTGGGTGTTCAATGCCATGAGATAAGACAATTTTTTTTCTATAATGTTCTATGTCATAGGACAGAATGGGGGTTTTACATGTATCACTAGCATAGTGCATTATGAGGGTTTTGGACACCCTGCATCCCATGTCACATAACAAACGTTTCCTACGTGTCCCACACTATGGGATGGAACAAGGTTTCTACATGTCTCATGTCAAAAAATAGGATAAGGATTTCATACGCATCTTGCACAACATTGTGGGATAAAGGTTTTTGATGTCCTGTGTCAAGGGGCAAGACTTGACCAAGGTAGTTAGGGGTCATGCTTGGCAAGCTCTAGGCATCCCTAAGAGTGTGAGAAAAATTTAGAAAACTTTTTCATGTTCTGTAGTTTTCATGCTCTCTAAAATCATGACCAATACTTGAAAAATTTTTACAACTTTTTTGCCAACAACTCTACAACTATCATGCTTCCTAAAAGTGTGACTAACACTTTAGAAAAATTTAAATTTTTTTTGAAATTGTAATGTTACAAACACTTAGAAAAATTTTCAAAATTTTTTCTTGCTAGTTGTTCCACAATCATCATGCTCCCTAGGAGCATGGAAAATACTTAGAAAAAATTTTACTTGGAAAATTTCATGCTTCCAATATTTAGAAAATTTTTGAGTTTTTTTTTTAAATATTGTAACTTTTGAAAAACATCTAAGTGTTAGTGTTGTGCCCCATTAGGGACTAGGGATGTTAGATGGTAATGCCAATGTCACTTCCCTATGGGGCTTAGGGAAAAGTTAGTTATGTTGCACATGATAAATTTTATTTTCCTTTTTATGTTATTTAATGCATTGCTTGTATGTTACTTTTTTGTTTTTTTATTACCCTTTTTCCAATACCAACACTTTTATCATTGTGACATTGTAGGATCCTACTAAAACCTATTCTCATCATGGTTGAACTAGTAGGGATCCTATCTTGTATGAGTGATCCCATGCCAAATGTCCCCACACCACATGTGCGCATAGGATACTAGGAAGTCTAGTTCTAGGAGGGTGCACAGGAATTCTTAGAATTCCTACTTCACCACTTTAGTGTGATTATATTTCCACACTTCTTTGTTTAAGCAACAAGTATCCTAGTCAAGACATTGTTGCTTGGGGCATCTTAAAATTTATGTCAGACAAACTTGCTAAAGGTGAAGGTGTAGGGAGCTCAAGTTAGTGCCTAAGAGGCCTCAAGATATTGCCTTGGATTTGGGAGATGCCTGAGTTCCAATACTACCATAAGTACAACATTGTATTCCTTACCTACCATGTGGGCATGACTTTCCAAAACCCACTTAGAATAGCTTACTATGCTAGAGGGTGAGCCCTATTGTAATTTTTTCTTATTTTATCTATTGTATCATGACTTGGAATGGTTACTACCTTTTTGCCTATTGCTAAATTTTTTGTTGATGAAAATGGCCTTCATAATGGAAAAGAGATATTAGCCTTGGTCCAAAAAACCCTACAAGAGTTCTCATCTTCTAAGAACATGTGTGCTAGCATTATAGGGTAGATTGGGATAGCTATAACAAATTACCCTACTAGATACTCCAAATCCTATGTGAAGTGTTAGGATCTTGGTTGGTTGGATGTTGAATGGGCATCTCAGATACCTAGTGTAGAAGAGGTTTCTATCCCAATATCATCATTCCCCACATCATTTGTGTCACCCATTTATTTTCATGCATTTTTTATTTTTACATTTTCATCATATTGTTGATTCTACTTTTATTTACTACAGTTGTAGCCAAGTCTAGGGCGGTCATAGTGATTGTCTCAACACACACTAAGGCCAATCTTCTTTTCAAATATGGCAAGGTTGAAAATTCAAAGCACTAGTTGTTCCATGACGACCTAGAAAGTATAACCAAAAATCTTCAATGAGCTAGGCTCTTAGATCTATTCCTGGCCATGAACCCAAGCATCCCAATAGCAGAGATGATTGCCCTTGTCAACTCTTTTACAAAGAGTATTGACTGTTTCCACATGTGGGTCCACAACGTGTAGGTGGTCTTTGAGATCATAAATGACCTCTTTTCAGATCTCTTTGATGTCCCCTATGAATGTTTACCTATAGGTGAGAAGACTAACAAGGAGCTAAACCACAAAGGGGACATTGAAGAGTGGCTGGGCATTGAGAAAGTTCGCAAGGGCATACCCATGAAGCAGGTAAAATTGTTGGTGGCCCAACACCTCTATCCCATCATCCTGCCTTGTGCATTTCCTAAGCTACTTTCCAAAGGAAAGGTCCTTGAGGTAGGGTAGGTTTGGGTCATGAGGGATGTAATAGAGGAAGGGACATAATATAATTGGATCAAATACCTTGCTAATGGTCTATGAGTTGAAATAATCCAACTTTGCAGTAACCTTGAGGTATGCTCTCATGTAAATTTTTCCTTTTTTGTAGCGTGCTTGCAAAGGTTTGTGGAATTCTTGGTGGTTCGTGAAAATGGTCTATGGATGGTGCAAGATCGCACCCAGATATCCAATCCATGGATTCATCATTTATTCTATACAACATGGTCACAAGACCTCCTAGAGGGTATCGGTGAGTCCTTTTTAGTAAGCACCAAGGGCCACATGGGGCCATCCTACCATGTGTGTGATAGTGCTAGAGAGGCTCCTCTCATCAACACAGGAAACATCGTGAGGGGATGACTCATTATTGAGATAGTGAGATTGAAGATGTAGATTAAGAAGCCTTTCCCCACTGAGGAGCCCATGCGTGAAATTGAAGAAAGGGGCAAAAAGCTATACCTTAGAACTAATGAAGCAAGATCAGAGTTTGCTGGTAAGTGTACATTATTTATGGTATTTTCTTTATATGTATATATATATATATATATATTTGTTAAATTCTCTCACTTAAGTTTCTGCAACATAGGCGAGGAGGCCCATGCTGTAGAAGAGAAGCCCTTAGAGGAGGATGTCCCTCAGCCTAAGGAACACATGGCAGACAAAGACACCATTGATGCTTTGAGGTAGCTTGAAGAGTAAGGGCTACAATTCAAGGCTAGTGAGTTTGATCACTTTTTTGAAGGTGTGTAGATGGGTGATCCCCTCACTCTCATCCTAAATGGTTTGCTGGGTAGGAGCCTTGCACCACCATTTTCATTATGCTGTTCCTCTTCCTCTTATCTCTCTCTTCTTCTTATTCTTTATTTTTTACATCATTTTTATATTTTTATGTTTTATTTTAATGATGCTAACATTATTTATCTTTCATCGATTGATGCTTCTACTAAGCTTCCCTAATCTACATCCACTTTCTATTCACAGCAGTGGACGGAAACTCTAGCCAAGTTTGCCTTTATGTAACGCATAGTGGATGACATGATTGACCATCTGAAATAGATAGATCCTTAGATAGTTATGGTTGTGTTGTTGTTTTTTTTCTTTTTTACTAATGTTTTCCCTTTCTATTGTAATAAGCTCATGACTCAAGTGGGACCCACAAAAGGTAGTCCAAAGTTGATGTTATACTTGAGTTCCCTCCTGAGGTAGAATAGGTGCCTTGTCATATATATGACAAGGCAAGTAAATGCACATTGCACTCAACATGATCATTGTGGAAGTGTAGGCATGTGGAGGAGCTTTGGAAATAACTACAATAGCTCTAAGAGTAGAAGGTGAACCAAGTAGCTCAACTAGAAGATTTGCAGTCATAGTACAACTTCTTAGTGGCCCACGATAAATTATATGGTAGCTAGTGTACAACTAAAATTCACTACACCAGGTATTGGTCAATCGTGAGGGGCAAGAATGAGGCTAGTTGTGAGGTCATTAAGTAGCACTTGTAGATGGACCTCTTGGCTTAGAAGAACCAAAAATGGAAGTACTATAGCATCAAAGTGTATGAGTGGGAACAGACTCAAAAGAACCATAAGTACCATTACAAGATGGAATGAGTAGCCTATCCTAAGAAATATAGGGATAAGTCTATGGAGCACTGAGGTCACAACATATTCCTTGACACAATCAATGCAACACAGGCTTACAATAGGTTTGCGAAACACCTACTAGTTAGTGAGTCCTCAGAGAGGGAGATTGTTGTTCCTTCTAGAGAGGTTACATGTACCACATTTTCTCTAGGAAAACACATATGGATAGCCATGAAGAAATGGAAGACCCTCGTAGGTGTTGATTTGGGATAGGATAATTGGACACACATGTTAGAGGAGGAGATCCTTCGATGCCTAGAGACTGGCCTCAATAGGATGCCCCCAAACATGGATGCAAGCCCATCTCAAGTTGGTTGAATTTACTTTATTTCTATCTATTTCTTTATGATTTCACATGTTATCCTCTTTATTAATTGGTTTATTGTTCTATTTTTTCTTTTTGCATAGGATCCAGGTGAAGACAAAAGACCCAGCTGAGCAACAAATAAAGATGGAGGGGAAGAGCTTTAGTTTCCCATTAATACACATTTAAAACATTTGAGATGTAGCCCTATTGTTGGGAAAATTTTGTATCTTTTGACATGGATGTAATCCTAGACTATGTATTTTGTTTATGATATAATGCAAGGCATAGTATTTATTTATTTATCATTTTATCATTTTAGCTTGTAACTCAGTTGATATATTTCTTTCTTCTCTCTCTTCTCTTCTTCTTTTTTCACTTTAGAATTTTTGTTGATGTAATTAGGCCCCTTGTGGTCCCCATGCACTAGTTTAAAGCCATTTTAGGCCATCACTAATTTAACACCATTGCTGGCTATCACTAGTTTAAGGCCATTGTAGGCCATCAATAGTTTAAGGCCATCTTTGGCCATCATTAATTTAAGGGCATTTCAAGCCATTGTGTAAAAGGAAGTCAATTGCTAGTTTTAGGCCTTGGCAAGTCATGTAATAGTTTAAGGCCATTTCGGGCCATTGCTAATTTAAGGCCATTTTGGGCCATCACTATTTTAAGGTTATTTCAAGCCCCACTTCTCTTTTTTCTTTTTTTTTTCCTTTTTTTGTTGTTTTTTATGTTTTTTTCTTTTTTATGTTTTTTTTTTGTGTTTTGTAGCTAAACGTAAGCATAACTAATGCAAGAAGCAAACATAACATCCACTGAAACTATATAGACAAAAGGGGCTAAAGACAAGTTAGATGGCCAAGAAAGTTAAGGACATGCCCTAATCACACAAATATTTCTTAACCCGATGTGGGTTAGGTGGTGCGTAAGGCCTAGAAGGCACTAAGCAATACTCCCCCAGGCTGTCATCTACCATCAAAAAAGGCAATTCCACCCATAGAGCTTCCTCATGGAGATCACTCATTTTTCTTGGTTCATTAGCCAAACAACATTGATTTTCATTGTCAACAAGTGGTGTGTCTTCAAAGATCTCTACCTCAAACCCTTGCTTAGTATCTACATTATTGATGGTTCAAGGGACTATGTTGTCACCAAAGATTACCACTTCCCCACCCTTGTAAGCTAAGTGGATCTCTTGGTGGATTGGTGAAGAGATAGTCCTTAGTTTTTCTAAGAAAGATCTCCCTAGGATTAGGTTGAATTTGGGAATTTCTCCCATTCCATGAAATTAATCATGACTATTCCCTTGACAACCAAATATGCTCCATTGAACGACTTTAAATAGGTCATTGTTGTTAGCTTGATTTGATCTAGCAAGACATGCTTATCAACAATGGGAAATGGGATAACATTGGTTGATACTTCATCATCGATGTGCACCTTGTAAGTTTTGTACTAAACTACATGAATTGTTATGGACATGGGTGCAGTGGTTACTTGACCCTTCTCAAGGTCAAATTTGATTGCTTCATCATGAAAGGTCAAAAGTGTTGGCCTTGGTTCTACAATTGCAATTGGGAGCATTATAGCATGGATAGCCTTTTCCTTTGCTGACATGTCTTCCTTAAGAGGAATGGATGCCAACATGTGAACCAGAGCCTCACAATGCATGGGGGAGGTCATAATTAGATCATACAGGATCAAAGTTGTGTTCTTTTGTTTTAGAGCCTTCTTGACCTATGCGAGTGCATCTAGAAAATATTTTCCACCGTTAGGCTGTTTGGTGATCTTTATCTCCTTCATGCATCCTAAGAGATGGATTTCCCAAGGAGGAGAAGACTTGGGTTTTAGTTGTGCAATGGGTCTTTGAGCTTCAGTGGTTACTTGTTGAATGTGCATGTTTGTGTTGGTGACCTTAGATGATTGGGCCATGGGAATTACTAACAAGGGGTAGGCTTAGGAGGACCTACTTCAATGAATTCCATAGCCATCTTATTGGCCAAATTCTCATAACATTTCTTTGGGAAGGTAGGCTTCGATGTAGTCCCCACCACCAAACCCTAGGGAGATGGGGGGTCCACACATTTTGACAACCTTATGACAAAAGGTTTCTAGGTTGTTATCACAACATGTTGTGGAGCCCTAACCATGAAGGGTTTCATAAGTGCCCAAGGTGATTCTTTGATGACAAAGGGGACCTATGGCCTATTTGATGTTGAGGCTTTAACATCATCGAAAGGCACACGGACCACAAATGGCTCATGTATTGGCTCTTCATCATCATCAACATTGATAGCATTAATGATATATCCTATACTACTAGCATTTAATGGATTGTAATAGGCATTCATGGACTGGTTCTCTAGTTGGATAAGATTACTTTTATCAAGGACCAGGTTGCCTTGATCAATCATTCATTGGATATCATCCTTTAGTGCTAGGCAATAATATGTGTCATGGCCATGCAACTAATAATACTTGCAAAACCTATCCAATCTAAAATATTTAGGTACTAGAGGCTCATTGGGCATAGCTATAGAGGGGTCTTAGAGGACCTGGTAGTACCTCTCATCTCATTTCTGAGCATCCTCCAACATTTTCTTATGTTGAATGCACCTAGCACTAAGCAATTGATCCAAAAGTTCCAATGGATTGATTGGCAAAGGAGTGTATTTTGAGTGATCCTTGCACTTAAAGTTTAGCCTTGGGGGAGCTTGCCCCATGGTCATTGATGATGCATGTTAGTTGATTCTTGCATTGCCAAAACCTAATGTTTTGCTAGTATTCGCTGAGGCCTTAGGTGCCTTAGCCACCTACTTGTTGTTATTGGGCTTGGCTTCATTAGCCACAGCCACCACAATGGTTGTTGCAGCTTTCCCCTTTTCCTTGTCTCTCTTTGCATGCACATTTTTGTAGGCTATGTAGGCTAGGTACTTACTAGCCTCTACCACATCCTGTATGCTCTTTGTTTGAGCAAAATCTTGGCTAAGAAAGCACAGGGCTAAATAGTATAGCTTCAATTTAATGAAATCATTTACTGCACCTTTAGAAATGGCTAGCAGGTGGGTTTCAGTGATTGGCTCACAAATCTCATTTATAGAGGTGCTTTAACATTGTATGAATTTTTTCATTGGTTCTAGCACTTCTTGCTTAAAATTCATGAACTGGTCTAGCATGGCTTCTAGCTTCAAGTTGTACTAGAAGCAAGTTACGAACTAGCTTAGCAACTCCTCTAGAGTTGAAATGGATGCTTGAGGAAGCACATGATATTAATCAAAAGCTTTTCCAATCAAAGACATAGAAAAGACATAGATAACCATGTGTGGCCACACTTGCAGTAATAAGGAATCAAAATGGAAAGTAACTAAGTGCGAATTTGGGTCACCCTGACCATTGTATTTCATGACTTGGGGAAGTTGGACCCTAGGAGGCAGTGTGAGTGAGGGAACGATGGGACAAATGGGATCTTCCTAATAGAAATATGTTACATGGACTATCTTTGAGTTGGCTACTTTAAGCCACCTGACCTCCTTAATGAGGATTTGGATAAGCTAGAATGCTTGGTCTAGACTCAGGGATGTTGTAGATGGTTTCATTGGTTGTGCCATTGGTGGTGCCGTTGAAGCAACCCACAACCCTATAGTAGGTTGTGCCATTATATGTAATGCTTGGCACATTTTCTACTACGTGTACTATAACATCTGGGATAATTGAGTAGCAGGTAAAGATGTTGCCACCCACCATGCAATTGAGGTTGAAGCTATTGTTGGTGATGGGACTGATATGGTTAGAATGATGGAAAAGTAACTTGTGTGTGGCTGTGATATGGGTAGGGTGTGCACATATCATAGTGTTGGTATGATAGATGCTATCTACAAAGGCTAAATAGACTATGAGGAAATGGAAAAGGGAAAATGGGTAGCAGGTCATGCATTTTATTACATAAGAAAGACTAGGTGGCTAGCTATCACTGACAAAGTTTTAGGCTACAGAAGTGTCATAGCTGGCTCAAAGGAAGTAGAAGATTGTGACTAGTATAGCAAAAATACAGAGGCAAACTATGAGGTTGAGATGTAGAGCAGGATGCCACTATTAGAACAAAACTCAAACTCCTCCTATCCATTTTGTAGGGGTTCATCATAGTTGGATACCAAGTCCTACTCTTTTGGCCCACTCATACTGATATGTTGGTCCAAAATCCATTTGAAAGATTCCATGAGTGGTATGACCATGCTAGAGGTAGGAAGGAACTCCCTCCTGTTTTAGTGAATAATTTGAAAACTATGCTTTTCTTCCATTTCATGGTGGCGCAATGGTAGGCTTACTTGAATCTTTACACACAAAAGGTTGTACCATTCATCATCAAGTATTGCATGTTTGGGCTATTAGTGTTGCAGTCTAAGAGACTACCATTGTGGCTGCACCGGGCTAAGTAGTTGCTCAACATCTATCATGTGTTGCATCAGGTGGGCTAACTCCAAGTTCAAGGTAGCAACTAAGGTATTAACTAGGTTCATTTTCATTATGTAAGAGGGATGTGAGAAGAAGGAGATTCTTGTAAAAAAAATTTAACAGTAGCAAATTTAAGATAAGATGGCTAGGTATGAAAACTATAAAGGAAATAGGACATAATGGCTAAGTCTCGAAATTCTAAGAAAATGGTTATCTCTGATATTATGCTTGTCATGATCTAAGGGATAGTTATGCTCATAGGGTGTCACACTCTACAAAACACTTAGAGCCTAATGCAATGGGCAGTTTGGGCTTTCCATCCTATAGGGTTCTAAGGGAACCATTAACTAGGACCAATCTGCACCAACCAAAACATAGAAAAATCTTGCGCTAGCCTATGATCCAACTACTACCATGGTAGGTCCATAGGGGTGTTATGTCTATGTTAGCTTGCTGTTAGTGATGGGGGTATGGAAAGCACATGGGACTACCTGTGGCATACAAAATGAATGAGAGGCCCTCCGTCTAGTACCAAAAAGTGTGACATTCGAGAATGTTAGTGGTTGGAACATCAATAGGTCCATGAGTGTATAGCCTAACCCTAAATCCATGTGGGGGCCATGCTAAGAGAAACAAAAATAAGGTGTCCTAAATGGTATATTCTATTAGACATGGACTTACATAGTGTAACAATAACCATTTGTAAATAGAGTTTTTAGTGAACTCCATGCAGGAGTTGGGACAATGATCAAGAACGAAACATAACATAACGTGAATATGTGAATATGTATTGACAGTAGAAGAAAGCACAAAAGTAAATTCTAAGAAATTTGAAACAAATGCTGAGAATATAGAACCATAATTTGAGGGTGGATAAATGCACCACCCAATGATTGGGGCATGCAAGTTTTAATTGAATAATGTTTAAAGCTGGTACACAACATTAGATAGGCACAGTGGTAGTGTAGCAGTGTAGTCACAACCTTTGGGATGTTGTGGATGTGGTGCTGAGAGTTGCAAAGGAGGTTAGACCTATTGGGTTTGTAGTCATTACACTATACAAGTGCAAAAAATAATATGTCACGATACTAAACCAGGTGTCAAGCTCGGGTGCTCAAGTGTAAGAGTGATGAAGATGCTAAAAGTGCTCTAATGCTTGATGCTTAAAATGATTTTTTGATCAACCTATAAAATGTTGATTATAGGGGTATTTATAGGGCTAGGGTTAATGTGAGATGTGGCCTAGGTTCGACATAGCATGGGCATGAAAAAGTCACACTAACATGTTACACTTAAGATGTCAAGCTTTCAGTGTTAATTTCAAAGTGTAATGCTCTATAGGATAGGAATGACAACTTAGAAATTGCCAAACTATGACCACACAACCTAGACTACATGTTCCAGAGTCTAAGAGACTTCCATGTACCTACAAACAATGCCAAAACAAATGCAACTTGGAGTCTATGCTTTGAGACTATGTTTTTCCCCTCTTTCAAGTACGGTCAAGCGTAGTGACAATTTTGCAGATCAATGGGAGGTGAAAAAGCAAATAAAACTACTAATCCTAGTCATCAGAAGGATGTTGGAGCTAGAATAAAGGTCAATGTTATGTTTTGGGAGCTTCTAGAGGTATTTGGAGGCATTTTCCAAGTGTCATGTTGTCTATGCTACATAGCATGATAGAGCATAGTGTGAACACTTAGAAAAGTTTTGTTTATTTTGACTTGTCATGCTATCTACACTATGCAATATAGCACAAGTACTTTGATGAATTCTACCAATATTTGCAATGTTTCTTCATGGCATGTTAACCACACTCTAGTTTGTAGTAGGACAAGCAACCTCAAAAGTTGAAAAATTTCCAAATGCATCTTCCATGTTTAGATAGCTTGATGGATTTATGTTCAACACTTAGAAAAATTTGGCCCTAAAACCTATGTCATGTTGGCTATGCTATGCAGCATAGCAGAGCATAACAGGCCCAAAAGATAGAAAATTTTCCAAACTATTTCATCCATCCTAAGCACTTTTGACAACCTCTAGCCTAGTACTTGGGTGTACTGGCAATTGGGACATGTGTTAAGTTGGGTAAGCTAGAGAGTGTAGCAAGCTTAATAGTCTAGGAGATAGAAAATTTTCCAAATTATTTGGTCCATCCCAAGTGATACTTGACTACTTCTAGCTTAACATTTGTGTAGATTGGCCATGGAAGTGTGTGCTTCACTAGTTGTGCTATGAAGCGTAATAGGCAGACTTAGAAATATTTTGCAAAAAACCAAGATTTCTAGTGTGCTACGTTGTCTACGGTGCACAACATGACACTAGACTTAGAAAAGTTTTGCCTAAGTTTTGACACTTAGAAAAATCTGTCATGGAAGTATAGAAGCCCAAAATTTGTGGTATTTTACCACGAATTTGGGTTAGGCTGTATGCCTACTAACCTCTTAATGTTCCACCCACCGATGTTTTTAGATGTCATAAGTTTCTGGTGCTAGAAGAAGGGCCTTTTGTTCCTTTTGTGTTTAAGGGTAGTCTCACATGATTTCTACACCTCTATTACTAGTGGTAAGCTAGTGTAGACGTAACACTACTATGGACCTACCATGACAATAACTGAATCATAGGCTAGTGTAGGAGTTGTCTATGTTTCAAGTGGTGTACATTGATCCTAGTTGTTGATTTCCCTGGAATCCCATAGGATGAAAAGCCCAATTGTGTCCATCATGTCAAGCTTTGAGTGCTCTAGAGAGCATAACAAGCATACTGTTAGAGTTAGTTACTTTTTGATAGCATTTCTAGATTTGTTCATTTGTTGCCTTGTTTTCACAATTTGCATGCTTAGCTATCTTTTCAATGTTTTTTGCATTTAATAATTTTCTATCAATGCTTTCTTTTCTTACGTTTTTTCTAAACAACAACATGAATCTTGCAAACACTTCAACCTCAACCTTGATCATGGAGGTAGCTTGTCCCATTCAATAGGTGGTAGACATTGAGCAACCATAGTCACTCAGATTGCATAACTAATCACCTAAATACAAGGCATTGGATAATGGAAGATACAACTTCCTTTGTGCAACGCTTTAGGTAGGCCTATCCTTAGACTGCTAAGAAATAAAAGTAAAGCACAACATCAAAATCATTCATTGAAATGGGAAGGATTTCCTTCCTACCTTGAATGCATTCATCCCACTCACTGATACCTTTAGGTGGCTGTTAGACCAACTCATTAGGGTAAGTGAGTTAAAAGAGAAAGATGAGACATCAAACTATGATGAACCCCTATAGGATGGGTAGGAGGAGTTTGAGTCCCATTCAGATAGTGATGTTCCATTTTATGCCTTTGTCCAACAACCTGCCTCCACTTTTGTTCCATACTAGTCATAGCCATTTGTCTTCTTCGAGGAAGCAACAACACTTTCACCACCTAAGTCCATGCCTATGGTAGCTAGCCACCAAGTATTGCATGCACAACAAAGTTTAGGACCTTGTATCACTTTCTCATTTGTTATCTCCTCCTAGTCTATGTAACCTTCTTTACTAGCATATGTGATGTCAACACTACCATATGTGTACACAATGCTCATATCTCAGCTATAGACAAGTCAAGTATCCTTCATCCTAGCCATCTTAGTAGCACCTCTAATAATAGCCCAAGCCACAACTACATGGTGAGCTGTGACCTCTATGCCTATGACACAACTATTGCACATGCCATAATACACATAGTAGGAAACTCAACAAGCATCCCATGTGGTAGCACAATCCACAACGAGGCTATGGGCCACTTAGATGATACCAGTAGTAGCATAGCCAGTGCAACTTGCTATGTCATCCTTGAGTTTGGACCTTGCATTCCAACTCATTCAAACTCTCACAAAGGAGATTAGCCAACTTAAAGTGGCCAACTCAAAAATAGTTCATGGGATGGACTTTTATCAAGATGACCCCATCAATCCTATGGTTCCATTGCTAAATTTGCCTCATGTGGTTCAACATCCCTAATTCACAAAATACAATGGTTAGAAGGATCCCAACACCCACCTTGTAACTTTTTATTCTAAATCCCTAATTTTGCAAGCATGGCTGCATGTAATCATCCATGTCTTTTCCATGTCCTTGATTAGTAAGGCTCTCAATTGGTACAGTGCGCTCCCTAGAGCTTCCATATCAACTCTAGAGGAGCTACTCAACAATTTGTAACTTGCTTCAAGTATAACTTGAAGCTCGAAGCCACACTAGACCAATTAATGAACATTAAGCAAGGGGCACTAAAGCTAGTACAAAAATTCATATAATGTTGCAATGCTTCTTTCAATGAAATTCATGAGCTAATAATGGAAACTCATCTTTTGGCTATCTTTAAGAGCGTAGTAAATGAATTTATCAAGTCAAAAGTTTACTACTTAGCCCGACATTCTCTCAACCAAGCTTTTGCTCAAATGAAGAGCATACAAGATGTAGCGAAAGCTAGTAAGGACTTTACCTATGTGGCCTATAAAAATGTGCATATGAAAAAGGATGCAAAGGGAAAGGCAATGGAAACCATTGTAGCTAATTTTGATGAAGCCAAACCCAACAACACTAATCCAATAGCCAAGGCACCTAAAGCCCTAGACAATAACAAGAAGGCATCAGGTTTTGGCACTAGGAGAACCAACTATCCTACACCATTGATGATCATCGGGCAAGCTTCCCAAAGGCCAAAATTTGAGCACAAGGATCACTCAAAGTATACCCCCTTGCCCATCAAGCTAGTTGAGCTCTTGGATCAGTTGCTTAGTGCTAGGAACATCCAACACAAAAAAATGTCTGAGGATGCATGAATATGCCTTGAGAGGTATTTTCAAGTCCTCAAAAACACCTCTACAACTATGCCAAATAAGCCTCTAGTTCTTAAAACCTTTAGATTGGACTGATTCTGCAACTAGCATTAGTTACATGGCCATGACATACACTACTGCTTGGTATTAAAATATGGCATTCAATGCATGATTGATCAATGCAAACTAGTCCTTGACAAAAGTAATTCTGTATGATCAAAAAACCAATCAATGAAGGTATACAAGGATTCCCTCAATGCTAGTGATGCAGGTTATATTATCAATGCTATCAACATTTATGACAATGTAGAACCAACACATGAACCATTTGTGGTTTGTGTGTCCTCTAGTGATGTTGGGGCCTTGATGTCAACTAGATCATAATTCCCTCTCATCATCAAATCACCACTTTGAGCACCCATGACATCCTTTGTGGTTAGGGCCTCATAGCACATTGTAGCAATAGCAACCCAAACACCTTTTTTTGTTAGGATGTCAAGATGTGCAGATCCCCCACCTACTCGAGGTCCAATGATGGGAACTACATCACATCCTACCCCACCCAAAATCATACCCTAAGAGACATGATGAGCATTTCATTGACAAAATGATTAGGAAATGCATGGAACTAGGTCCCCTTAAGTCCACCCCTTTGTCAACCATCCCCATGGTCTCATCATCTCAGACCACCAAGACAAGCACAAATAGCCGATAGACAAGTGCTAAGACTTAGAAGCCTGCTGCACAACCAAAGATATAATCTCCTCCCTAAGATATTCATCTCTTGGGACATATGGATGAGTTGAAGGCCACCAAAATAACAAATGGTTGAAAAGATTTCTTGGACACACTATAATAAGTTAACTAGGTTCTTAAACAAAAGAACACAACTTTGAGCTTGTATGACTTGATAATGACTTCTGGTGCTCATCATGAGGCATGGGTTCACATGCTAAGATCTATTCCTATTAAGGAAGATCCTCTAGTAGATGAAAAGGCCAATCATGCTATAATGCTTCCTCCAAAATCCCAAGAGTCAAGGTCAACACCCTTGACATTTCATGATGAGGTCGTCAAGGTTGATCCTAAAAAGGATTAGGTGACCAGTGCATCCATGTTTATAACAATCCATGTAGGCCATTATAAAATTTGTAGGATGCATGTCGATGATAAGGTGGCAACCAATGTCATTCCATTTCTTGTTGTTAAGTTTAGCCTAGTTGATTAGATCAAGTTGACAAAAATAACATGCTTGAAATCCTTCAATGGAGCATGTGTTATTATACAAGGAATAGTCACAATAGCTTTCATGGTAGGTGAGAAATTCTCCACTAATGTTGAATTCATCATAGTTGAAGAGACACCTAGATTTAACCTAATCCTAGGAAGGTCTTGGCTAGCCCAGCTATAGGCCATTGAAACACCACAAAATTCTGAGCTTAGTACTTCTCCAACAAGAATTGAGCTAACTCATGATGTTCCCTAGCATGACTAAAGCTTGAGGGGCCCATGGATAGCTTCAAGCAGAATCGGGCTCAACAAGAAGCAGTTCCCTGGGACCCGCCGACGATCACGACAACATCTTCTAATCACAAAAATGGCAACTTCAGAGCTCAGGATACTTAGTCTTCACTAAGTATGCATTCTCAGCGTATACACCCAACATATACACCCAAGTATCCATTCACAGCATATACACCTAGCTTATACGCCCAGCGTATACGCCCGGCATACACGCCCAACATACACGCCTCACATGTACACTCAACATGTATAACTGGCGTATATGCCCGGTATGAAACCCCTGAAGATGGCATGGAAACAGCATTGCAGAGTAAGACTTTGTACAGAGCATCAACTCACACAAACAGAGCAATCATCAGATGTTGACATCATGTAGTCTAAAGTTCATACGCTGAGCATGTACACCCTACACGCCCAGCGTATACGCCTAGCATGTACAAAGTGTACAACCAGTGTCAGATCAAGGTCAACTAAGCTGAACATCTACAGGTAGCATCTTCATGGCATTCGAATTCAAATATGAAGGTTGAAGGACTTCTTTTTCTTTGATCAAATCTGTACGCCGAGGTCATACGCCCAGCATGTATACACTGGCATATAGCAATATACGCTGGCGTATAGCGGTATACGCTGGCGTACAACAATTTACGCTGGCATACAGCACTTTGTATACTTGTAAAATTTCACTCTTTCGCACCCAGTCAACTTGCCACATGTCACCTGACCCGAGAATCCAGCACTCCATAGCCAATTGTCCCCTCTCAAAACTCGAGTCTTGCGTCTATACTTGTATAAAAATCCCAATTTTTCACTAGACAAGGGGGGGGGGGTAATTTTTGAGCAAAAACCAAAAAGAAAAACAAAGAAATAGAGATGCTAAGAAATGAGAGCAAAAGACCCTGTACACTGGATCTCAACTCTGCACGCTGAGCATACAGCCTTTACGCTATGCCTATAGTTGAACCAAGCACACAATCATTCCTGCATCCACCGAGGCTATTCGTCCACCTTGTGTTAGAGCCACAACTACGTTAGACCAGTGCATTGTAACTTTCATTTCTCAATAATATGGCTACATTTCTTTGCTAAAATCTGTTATAATTTTTCATTCATTGTTGTATGTTTACTACTTATGCTCCTGTACGTTTACGCACCGTTTTACATTCATCACGACGTTTACATATAACCTAGCGTATAGTATATCGGTGTACGTTCGGGGAAATCCTACCTGATTGGCATGCAGATCACTCAAGGTACTCTACCTTCATTAATTCCAGCTTGTCCTCAAGTGAAGGTAGGATCTTCTGTGTGTGTCCAGAGATCTCCAGGTTTCTATTTCATTCCAGCCGGAGACCGACGATTTTGGACGGTACAGAAAATGGAGCTAGAAGGAGGGCCCGAAACTACTTAAAAATTACTGTGCTCTCATACCTAGATCTTCTTGGACTCACACCGCATTGACACTAAATCTAGTTCTGAAATCCCTGCATCGGCATCTTGTTCTACAAAATTCGCAGCGTCTACGCTACTGAGTATACGATGTATGCTCTACATTGTAGACTGTCTACACTGCTGAGTTTACGTTGTACGCTCTACGCTGTAGACTGTCTATGCTGCCTAGCATACGCTATAAGCTCTACGCTGTAGACTCTGTCTACACTACTGAGTTTACGCTATACGCTCTACGTTGTAGACTATCTGCACTGCTTAACATACACTGTAAGCTGTACGCTATAGACTCTATCTACGCTGCTGATTTTACGTTGTACGCTCTACGCTATAGACTCTGGCTACGCTGCTAAGTTCACGCTGTAAACTCTATGCTATAGACTCTGTCTACGCTGCTGAGTTTACGCTGTATGCTCTATGCTGTAGACTGTCTATGCTG
Source organism: Gnetum montanum (assembly GCA_015680685.1). NCBI lineage: Eukaryota > Viridiplantae > Streptophyta > Gnetopsida > Gnetales > Gnetaceae > Gnetum > Gnetum montanum. Next base: position 92,687 of record MNCI01028660.1, on the reverse strand, counting down.
CTGAGCATACGTTGTAAGCTCTACGCTATAGACTCTGTCTACACTGCTGAGTTTACGTTGTACGCTCTACGCTGTAGACTCCGTCTACGTTGCTGAGTTTAGACTGTACACTCTACACTATAGACTGTCTACGCTGCTTAGCATACACTATAAGCTCTACACTATAGACTCTGTCTACATTGCTAAGTTTATGCTATATGCTCTATGCTGTAGACTCTGTCTACGTTGCTAAGTTTATGCCGTCTGCCTACACGTTTCAACATATACCTATATGCTATCACTATACACTGGTCATTGAAGCCTATACACTGAGTTCCAGTCTATACACTGCACCCAACGAACATAGGTTTACGCCGTACTAAATATACCAGTTTCATATCCCTTCACTGTGTTGTATTCATAACTGTTCATCATGAACACTATAAACCCCAACACTACAACCAAGCCAGTCACAGACATCGTAGGCACCATGGCCATTCAACAACCCGTAGTACAACCCATAGTGGGGCCTCATCAGTCTCTCAGATTGCAAGAGAGGAACCCATCATTTAACATTATAACTCAGGAGCAATACAATTTCATATGTGTGAAAATGCAAGCTAGCCTAGCCGTGGATCAAACCGAAATGGAGGTTAAGAGACAATACGAACTCTTCCATAGGGGAGGACATGAGTTCATTCCTTCCTCGTATGACATCATCCTGCTCCCAGATCATTACTCCAAGCTCATCTCATAACTCCTTCTACAAAGGAGTCAGCCTTTAGATCAGCTTATGGTAAATCCTCAATTGGAAGAAGAGGATAACTTCACAGCCCAATCCGAGCATGAAGATTCATACCATACTCTTAGTCCACAAACCTATGCAAACCCATTGTTTCATCCAGCCACAGTGGAAATTACATCCCTTCAACCATTTAAATTCACCCAAGCACAAATACCTCAACAAAAATCATCCACACTTGTTCATATTCCTCCTGCAACTGATCCTTCCCCTTACTATTCCCCCTATTGCAATAGTAGCCCCATTCTCACAAATACAATCTCCTCAAAATAATGTAGGAGCAACCTTCCTGCCCCGAGTGATCAGGATGCCGCATGTGATACCAACTTCTACGTTTGCTTATTATATCCCCTGGATCCAAACCCAAGGAGCCCCTTTTACCATTGTAACTCAACCAGTTCAAAATGCCCCTATGCAAAGCGTGACTGGCCAATGGGTAGCCATTGGTGCTCAACCGCATCAATTCCCTCACTATAACATACTGCCTCACATAATTCTACCAGCTAACATCCCTCAAGGACAACCATAACAACAAAAACCCCTTGCCTACAATGTGCCACCCCTAGTACCACCCACCACAAATATTCTACAAACACAGCCTCCAACTACACAACTTTCTTTCTTCCAGCCCACTGTCCAACAATCTAACCTGTATACTGTACAACATTC
>MNCI01028660.1:61230-87271 GCA_015680685.1 Gnetum montanum | reverse complement strand
AGATGACCCTCCTATCGTGATGGACACAGATTCATCAATCTCCTCAAGTGCATCTTGGGACTCAGCTGTCTCGAACAAATGATTAATCCACAAGTGAGATAACTGAGTATGATCCTGTAGAACATATTTATTATTCGCACGAACCACTAGAAACTCAACCAAGTGGCGTAGATAGCCAGCGAGGAATGCAAATGTAAAATGGGACTACACCTCAATGTCTGAACATAATCTTACTATCTCCTTATGAAGGCCTAACAATTATAAGGCATCCTAGTTTCTAAAATGGTTCGCATGATGCGCACAACTTCCACCCCAAGACTTCTCACCTGGGACAGGGATTTAGGAAACACCTGCACCTGAAACAGGGGATACAATTCATTAACTTCCACAACCTTTGACGTCCCATGCATAGGGAATCCCTTGGAGCCCTTCACAATGCCCAACCAGTCTTCTAGCTCATGCACCATATGAAGCTCTTTCTGTGCCCTATCCAAAACCACATTTATGCCATCTGCTGGTACACCAAACAGGTTTAAAAAGAACTTAACTGATAGATGGAAAACTATTTTGATACCCTTAATATGGGTGCTCTAGTAGGAGACGGACTTGTCGAATGAATCAACAATTCTGATCATTTCAGCTATAGACACATCAGGGCTCGGGGTTGTAAATAACTCCATGAGGCCGGCATCACCCAAACAACAGACAATAGACGGCCGAGCATTGGTGCACAACCATCGCTGTGCCTTGCTGATTTCCCCAAAATTCATCGACAGGGTACTCTCAGTTCGTCCTGTCATAACAGGGTCCCCACCGGGGGGAACATTAACTATAAACACAATTAAAACCATAACATCAGTATGACCACCAGTAGCCGAACAAACACACTGAGGCATCTAGGAAATATCATCACTAAGGCATCTAGGAAATGTCGTCACTAACCTTCAGTTGTGGACTTCGAGGAACTAGAACCCAAGTCAGCATCACGAGGAAAAACTGGTCCATTGCACGACCAGTCTCCATGCAGCCACCCACGAGTCGTGCACTGTGCAAATGCCCTAGAAACACGTTTATGGAAATGAACAATGTCACACTTCGTCTGGGCTAATATAGCTCTGCGAAGGGTGGGACCCACCATAAAGGTCTCTAGAGTGATATGAGCCAGTGCAATCCCATCATCATTAACGCATGTCCCATCTTGGTTAACTTGGCGCCTGCAAAAGAATGGTCATCAGAACAAGAACAAACACCAAACGACAAAGAACAGAAACGAGAAACTAAATGACCTTACCTCTCTACCTAGTAAACCATGCCAGGAGGGTTCTGAAATAATTTGTGTGCACGCGTAGCTAGAAACAAGGTGTTATTGAGATAGTCAAGCCCTTGTGGCAATAGATCCCACACGCACGCTAACGGGTGAGTAGATCTGGGCCCACCAAAGGGACCATCCTCAATCACAAGCGGTCCCTCATCAATATCCACCATGAAAACCATGATTCCATCCAAAGATCCCAACAACATAGCTTCAAGCATGCTCCGTGCCACTTGTTCGCTCAAGTGTGACCAGACCACCACCTTAAATCTATCTAGGATAAAGGTGAGGAATTCACAAGCCTCTTCCCTGAACCATTCCCCATTGTTGTCAATAGTCAGATTAGGGGTAGGTTCATCAGTCTCAAGTGGCCCAAACCATGCCAGTACTCCAACCAGCTCAACTACCAAGAGGAAAGGCTCAAGATCCTTGCAAGTAACCAGAATGCCACGATAAATCTGCTATATATGAAAATGAGATGGAAAAATGAAGTTCATGTTGTAGGCCAATACTTCGAAAAATTACAAAATGTTTACACTCAGCGTATACGCTGCCTAACTCGGCGTATACGCTGCCTAACTCGGCGTATACGCTATAACCAAAATGTTTACACTCGGCATATATGCTACCTAACTCGGCATATACGCTATCAACAAAATGTTTACACTCAGCGTATACACTGCCTAACTCGACATATACGCTATCAACAAAATATTTACACTTCGTATACACTATCAACAAACTGTTTACACTCGGTGTGTATGCTTCCTAAAAAGTAAGAAACTATTTATGCTCAGTGTATATGCTGTGAAACTTGTCTATGCTATACGCTATGAAAATCGTCTACGCTATACACTGTGGAAACCTTTTACGTTTCCAACCTACGCTTAGCGTGTAGACCATTTACGCTACTAAAACTGTCTATGCCCGATGGCAAGTACAGATGAAAAATAGTTAACAGAGGCAGGATTAGAGTCTACTTGTGTCCCGATCCAAGCCATGATGGAACCCTTGGCCTAGGCAAACACTGCAACATGGCCTTACTTTCCTCCATGAAAGTCAGGTCAGGCCCCTTCCTCTCCTAGCCCTCTACCTCCTTGCCCTTCCCATTTCAGCATCCTGCACGCTGAAATTGACAGGTTTACGCTGGGTTCTGAGTCTGTACGTCGAGCTGAAGCCTCTACGTTGGAGTTTGAACCTCTACGCTCACACTTACACTAAGTGTGAGCCTCTACACTGGAGTTTGAACCTCTACACTCATGCTTACACTGGAGTATGAGCTTCTATGCTTACGCCAGGGTTTGAGTCTCTACGCTTACGCTGAGGTTTACGCTCACGCTCCGGTTTGCTTCAAGTTCACGGTGCCTCTAACAACTGATAGCCTTACGCTATATATAGCATCGCACTGACCCCACTGCTGCCGCCACTGCCTTTGATTTCAATTGATATTTTATTAATTTTATTTAAAAATTGTTCAAAATACAAAATACAAAAAAAATATATAAAACAAAATGAACACTACCACATGCTAATTCCCTTGTAAACCAACTTCGGATGCACGCACTGAACGTTTTGATGCAAATTCCCCAATGTAAATTATACGGCAATTGGGCATCGTCAAATCACACATTTGGCCCTGTAAGGCCTTAAATTGCCACACATAGCCCGGTAAGGCCTTAAACTACCACATTCAGCCCCATAAGGCCTTAAACTATCACACATGGCCTGGTAAGGCCTTAAACTGCCACATTCTGCCCGGTAAGGCCCTAAACTAGCACATTCGGCCAGGTAAGGCCTTAAACTACCACGCACAGCCTAGTAAGGCCTTAAACTGCCATGCGTCCCGGTGCGATGATAAACCACCATCGTACATGTACACATGATTTACGTTGCCAAGGAACACGAAACAACATCCATTAGCTCACTCTGCCCTCTGTTTATTGGCAGGAGCAAGCCCAATGGATTGTCAGCGTTTATCCACACCATTGATCATCGATGCACCATATGGAAAGATCACAAGAGAAATCGACATAAATTCCATCAGCTTAGGTACATCAACAGACGACATAGTCATAGCCTCAATGCAACAAGCGCTAGATAGCTACAAATGTATGACAAAATCTCTCAACATAGAAGCCGATAGTATCACTGAAGACCCATTGACTAAAACCCCCATCGCTATGCCTGATGGTGAAATTAAAATATTAAAATTGAGTACACTACTGCAACCTCAACTAGCTAAAGACATAGAAGCTATGCTTTGAGACAACATAAAACCATTCGCTTGGTCTTACACTGACATGCCCGGATTAGATCCTCGAATCGTCCAACACAATATTATCCTTGATCCAAAATTGAGGCCAGTAAAAAAAATGGCACGAAAGGTTAAACTTGAGGTAACATTGGTAGTTTGCAATGAGATCACCAAACTTTATTAGGCAGGTTTCATTCGAGCTGTCGATTACGCCGATTGGGTATCCAACATGGTCATTGTCCTGAAAAAGAGTAGAAGCATTCGCTTATGCATTGACTTCCAGGATCTCAATCTCACAACCATAAAAGATGATTTTCCCCTACCCAGCATGAATCAACTTGTTGACTCAACTACTGGACATGCCTTATTATCTTTTATGGATGGCTTCTCAGAATACAACCAGATATGCATTAACATGGAGCATCAGCTCCGGACTACCTTTATGACACCATGGGGAACATTTTGTTACACAATGATCCCCTTTGGTCTCAAGAACGCTGGGGCCACATATCAAAGGACAATGACATTTATTTTTAATGATTACATGCTACACTCACTCAACGACTATGTGGACAACATTGTGGTTAAATCAAAGACATCAGAACAACACGTACAAGATCTTGATTTGGTACTAAAGCATTGTTTAAAATATGAGCTGAGACTTAACCCAAAGAAATGTGTCTTCGAAATCAAAACAGGAAAAATGCTTGGATTCATAGCCTCGAAAGTAGGGATACGAGTAGAACCCAATAAAGTTAAGGCCATAACAAACTTAAAACCACCTAGCAACCCTACCAAACTCTGAGGTCTACAAGGTAGATTACAGTTCATCAGATGTTTCATAGAAAAACTAATAGACAAGTTGAAACCTATGAACCACTTGCTACACAAGAACGTCCACTTTGAATGGACTCCACAGTGCCAGGAAGCATTTGACAATATTAAAACAACACTTGTCCATCTACCCATAGTTTATCCACCTCAAAATGATAAACCGTTTTACATCTACCTTGCCACTTTGGGTTTGTCAATCGCATCCATGCTTTATCAGAAACAAGATGATGGAACTAAAGTCCCTGTCTACTACTTAATTCATGCATTAGTAGCCCATGATAAGAAGTATAATGAGGTGGAGAGGTCATGTCTAGCCCTAGTCTTTTCCTTAAAAAAATGGTGATGTTACCTCTTCCATAACCAAGTCAATATAATCTGCAAAGATAATGTGCTCAGAGCCATCATAGGAAACATTTACGAGTCAAGTAGAATAGCCCGTTGGAAAGCCATGATAGCTGAGTTTGACCTACACTATGTAGCGCAATCATCAATTAAGGGTCAAGCCATAGCAAATTAAATGACTGCATCACCAATGCATGATCAAGCAACGATAGAGCTAGAGTTTCTTGATGAAAATGTGAGTGCAATAGACATAGTACCCGATGACTATAATGCCATTTTGAACTTTGATGGAGCATCCACCTCTCGAGGGGGAAGTGCTGCCGCCGTCATCACCTATCCCTCTGGGGAGATCTGACCCTTTGCTTATCGTTTCAACTTTCAATGTACCAACAACATAGTAGAGTAAGAAGGTCTCCTTAGAGGTCTCATGGCAGCACTAGCTTCAGACATCACACGACTAGTGGTCAGGGAAGACTAACAAATGGTTTTGAACCAAGTCACAGATATTTATACATGCAAAGCACAACATTTACAACCATACTGTGACTTAGCCAAACACTTAATGAGGCAATTCGAAAACATGGACGTGCAACATGTCTCTAGAAACGACAATACCATTGCAGACGCACTAGCCACGCTAGCGCTAAACATATCACCTGACATGTTCCATATGTTGCCAAGCTCCATAATCAGTTGTGCTAAACCCATAACCGATACTCTCAATACATTACCAATTGCATCCATTAGTACAACACATGCTGTAGAATGGTATGAAGACATAAAAGAGTACCTTCTACATAGTGAAACACCGCGACATCTAATGAATGCACAAAAAGATGTGGTACAAAAGCATTCTTGACAATATGCACTGGTAGGGGACACATTGTGTCATTGATCCTACGAAGGCATACTGCTAACATGTGTTAGTAGCACTAATGCCCAAACCATCGTTGAGCAAGTACATGATGGACTATGCGGAGGACATATAGCACCTAAAGCAATGGCAAGGAAAATAAGATGCTTAGGATATTATTGGGCACATATGGAGTATGAATATCTCTCCAAGGCTAAAACATGCAGTATCTATCAAAGACATAGTAATTTGATCCATGTCCCACCAAATGAGTTGCATACAGCGCAAATCACATGGCCCTTTCAAAAGTGGGGGTTGGACCTTATCGGAGCAATAACACCCTCATCTTCTACAGGGCATAGCTTTATCATAACTGCGACAGAGTATTTCATGAACTTAGTAGAAGTTGTTCCCCTTCAAAAACCCACATCTAAACACGTATGCAACTTCATTCTTGAAAACATTGTGACTTGTTTTGGCATCCCCATAACCATCATCACCAATAACGGGCCATAATTCAGCAGCGTCGAAACCAAAACTTTCTATGAAAGTCTGGGGATCAAAAACTCATTTTCATCCCCTTACTATCCTCAAAGTAATTGGCAAGCAGAGGCCACAAAAAAAACCATCATTACAGTACTTAAAAAGATGCTTACCCAAAGCAAGAAAAGATGGCACGAGCAGCTGGTATACGCACTGTTGGCTTATCTTGCCACGCATCGAACTTCAATAGGTAAAACGCCATATAGTCTTGTTTATAGATCAGAAGTTGTTTTAACTTTGGAATTATAGGTACCATATTTAAGGATCACACTTTCTAGACTCCTCGATGAAAAGCAAAACAATGACCTACGCATTATTGACTTGGACTCGGTGCAGGAGGAATGCATACGTGCACTCGATCAGATTGAATGGTACCAAAAATGACAATGACAACGCCATCAGCATGACATTCATCAGCACCCTATCAAAGAAGGTGACCTTGTACTTAAGGCTATTTTGGAACACCCAGATAAATTCTCAGCCAACTGGGAAGGGCCCTACTTGGTCACCAAAGCATACGACAATGGAGCATTCAAATTAGCTGACATGGAAGGGAATGACCTCGCAAACCTGATCAATCACTTGTTCTTGAAATCATTCCATGTTTGAGCATGGACTCTGGTACGTGCTCATCCTAGCATCATGATGGTAAACTGATACCATAGCTCATCCTAGAATCACGACGGTAAACTGATACCACAGCTCATCCTGGAATCATGGCGGTAAACTGATACCACAGCTTATCCTAGAATCACGACGGTAAACTGATACCACAGCTCATCCTGGAATCACGATGGTAAATTGATACCACAGCTCATCCTGGAATCACAATGGTAAACTGATACCACAACTCGTCCTGGAATCACGACGATAAACTGATACCACGTCTCATCCTGGAATCACGATGGTAAACTAATACCACAGCTCGTCCTTGAATCACGATGGTAAACTGATACCACAGCTCCTCCTAGAATCACGATGGCAAACTGATACCACGGATCATCTTGGCATCATGATGATAAACTGATACCACCAAATGTTTGTAAAGACAATAAACTAGCACATGTCTGGTATGATAGTAAACTGCCACAGTCGCATTCACTAGAGTTCGCTAAGACTATAAACTGGTTTGCCTCTTCATGGTCTGCCAAGACTAGAAACTGGTAATGTACCATCCATCATGACGCTAAACAGGAAATGTCCAACAGGTTATTACATAAAACTAATCCATGATAGTCAGCTATGACTATAAACTGGCAAATTCATCTCTAGTTCCTTGATCTGCGGCTGCATCCCAACTTCATCAGAGCTGCTGCATTGCTTGCCATCAGCCGATCCTAATAACGTTGCTGCCATTCATATACAGCACCTAAAATCACATACAGTGCCTTAGTTTCATCAGTAGTTGTTTAAGTATAAGGTTGCTTACTCACTCATGGTTTTCTTATCTTTTTGGAATTGTGTTTGGAGGATGACACTCAGAGGTGTTCGTACAATAATGCACTTCGTCATAAGCAGTAAGGTGAGACGTTGTTCACAACACACGTGGCAAGACTAAATCAAGCCATTCACTAGTACATCTCCCATTACATGTCACACCTATCCCTCAACATCTTCCACTTGGTTACATCCCAAACACACCCAGTACAACCCAAAACATTGAACATACTATTGCATGCTACACCACTCTTAGGCGATTGCAACCCACAACGTGGCATTTGAGCATGTGCAAAAGATCAGAAAAGAAAACTCATCCCTTCCCACATAAAACATAAAATGGGACGATAGTTGCCTCGAAAGTAAATGCTTATGTCTAAAACAATCAAGTAACATCCCGTTGCATGGCTTTGGCTCTCCACCAACAAGTTCCCCCTAAACACTAAACAAGGACCCTATTCCTCCAAAGAATGCAACACATCATCACGTGGCTTTGGTTAGAACAAAAAGATCTCCTAAATACCAAACAAGAGTCTTGTACCGCCAAAGGACGTACACATCATGCTTTGATCCCAAGAAGATAAGCATGATCCACACACATACCCGGACATCCTCTTCACCGCGCACGAGCCCTTCATTGGTTACCAATCCCTATAGTTTGCATTTCCCTATCAAACACAAATTTCACTTCCCCAATCCTATGTACTACTAAAAATGGTACGATGACATTTAGCCAGGTAACAAAGGACAATGTCTCTATCAAGTTGCTTGTGGTGTTTTGCACTTCTTTGTCGACGCTTCTCAGGTCGATTCCTCCAAGGGTCAACAAAGAGGGGCCAATGAAACACCACAAAATTCTGAGCTTAGTACTTCTCCAACAAGAATCAAGCTAAGTCATGACATTCCCCAGCATGACTAAAGCTTGAGGGCCCCATAGATAGCTTCAAGCATAATCGGACTCAACGAGGAGCAATTCCCTAGGACCCATCGATGACCATGACAACATCTGCTATCAAAAAAATGGCAACTTCGAAGCTCAAGATACTTAGTCTTCACTAAGTATGTATTCTTAGCGTATACACCCAGCATATACTCCCAAGTATCCATTCACAGCATATACGCCCAGCGTATATGCCCAGCATATACGCCTAGCGTACACACCCGGCGTATACGCCCAGCGTACATGCCTCACATGTACACTCAGCATGTATGACTGGCGTATATGCCTAGTATGCAACCCCCAAAGATGGCATGGAAATAGCACTGTAGAGCAAGACTTTGTATAAAGCATCAACTCACACGAACAGAGAAATCATCAAATGTCAACATCATGCATTCTAAAGTTCATATGTTGAGCATGTACACCCTACACGCCTGGCATATACGCCCAACATGTACAAAGTGTACAACTAGTATCAGATCAAGGTTAACCGAGCTGAACATCTACAGGCAGCAACTTCATGGAATCCAAATTCAAATCTGAAGGCCGAAGGACTCTTTTTGCTTTGATCAAATCTATACGCCGAGGTCATACACCCAACATGTATATGCTCACGTACAGCAATATACGCTGGCGTAAAACACACTGTATACTTGTAAAATTTCACTCTTTCACACCTAATCAAAGTGCCACATGTCACCCAACCTGAGAATCCAACACTCCATAGCCACTCATCCCCTCTCAAAACCCGAGTCCTGCGTCTACACTTGTATAAAAACCCCAATTTTTCACTAGACAAGGGGGGGCAATTTTTGAGCAAAAACCAAAAAAAAAAACACAGAAACAAAGACGCTAAGAAACCAGAGCTAAAACCATGTACGCTGGACCTCGACTCTACACACTGAGCCTACAACCTTTACACTGTGCCTGCAGTTGAAACCAGCACACAATCATTCCTGCATCCACTGGGGCTATTCGTTCACCTTGTGTCAGAGCCACAACTACGTTAGATCGGTGCATTGTAACTTTCATTTTGCAATAATATTGCTACATTTATTTGCTAAAATCTGTTACAATTTTTCATTCATTATTGTATGTTTACTGCTTACACTCCTGTATGTTTATGCACCATTTTACATTCGTCACGCCATTTATGTATAACCCAGCATATAGTATATCGGTGTATGTTCAGGGAAATCCTTGTCTGATCCACATGTGGACCATTCAAGGTACTCTTTCTTCATTAATTCTAGGTTGCCCTTAAGTGAAGGTAGGATCTTCTGTGCGCGTCTAGAGATCTCCAGGTTTCTGTTTCATTCTAGCAGGAGACCGACGATTTCGGATGGTACAACCATTTCTTCATCAATTCACCAAGAGATCCACTTACCCTATGAGGGTGGAGAGGTGATGATCTATGGTGATAATGTAGCATCANCCCCCCCCCCCTCGGCACACCCCAACCATCAACAACATAGATATAGGACAATGGTTAGAGGTAGAGTTCTCTAAATGCGCACCACCCATTCAAGGTAAAAGTCAATGTTGTTCAACTAATTTTAAATAACCAAGTGAAGTAAGTGACCCCCCTGAGGAAGCTCTTTGGGTAGAATTACCCTTTTTTGCAATAAACAAAGGTCTATGAGAATACTGTCTTGTGCCTCCTAACCTACATTGGATCAGAAATCACCTACATAACTAAGGCATGCCCTTAGTTCACCTACATGTTTTACTTGTTCTTTGTCCTTTGCTTGTATAGTCATGATTGCATTATTATTTACATCTTGCATTAGTTATTTCATTGCTTTAGTTCATGTAGTTTCATTTAGCCTTTTCCAGAAAAAAGAAAAAAAACCTAGAAAGACCCTAAGCTACTACATGGCCTACTAAGGCCTAAAACTAACAACTTGCTTCCTTTTACACTTTAGCATAAAATGGCCTTAAACTAGCGATGGCCTGAAATGACCTTAAACTAGCAATGGCCCTTTTGCCATGACCTTAAACTAGCATGGGACTAACAAGGGGCCTAATTACATCAATCAAATCACAAGTTAAAACTACAATAGCATTACATAAAATACAATGATAAGAAAATAAGCATCATATTTATATTAAATTATCAATAAGGTATATAGTTTAAGTTTACATCCAAAACATAAAATCTCCTAAAGTACATAATTACCCAATAGCAGGGCTACATTTAAGGCATCTTATCCTATAATGTTTGGTGGGGGTTAAGACTCTTCCTCTTCCTCTTCGTTTGCTACTCCTCTAGGTCCTACACAATCACCTAGAACCTACATAAAATAAAAGTAAAACAAAAAATTAGCCAACAAATAAAGTGACATGAAACATTATAATAAAGTAAATAAAAATAATGCAAAGTAGACCAACCTAAGAAGGACCAGCATCCATGTCAGGGGGCATCCTATTGAGGCCTACATCCAAGCTTCAAAGGATTTCATCCTCCAATAACTATGTCTAGTCCTCCTCACCAAGGTTAATACCCATGAGGGTTTTTCCTTTTTCTATGGCTATTCATGAGGGTGGCCCTAGTGAAAACCTTGTAGAAGTGACCTCTCTAGAATCTACAATGATCTATCTCTTTGGGATTCCACTCACCACTATGTTGCTTAGAAATATTTTGTAAGATTGTGTTGTGTTGATTATGTTAAGAAATATCTATTGCCAACGATGCTCCATGGACTCATCTCTATACTTTTTACAGTACCCTTTACATTCTTGCTTATAGTGGTTCTTGTGATTCTTTTGAGTCTAGCCCCACTAGTACACTTTCACACTGTAATCCTTCTAGTATTGATTTTTCCTTACTAATAGGTCCATCTATAGATATTTCTCAACCACATTATGGGTAGCCTTGTTCTTGCCTCGAACAGTTGACCTATATATAGCATAATTAATTTTAGCTATGTGCTAGCTACCATTTGGTTTGTCAGATGCTACTAGGAGGTCATAGTGGGACAAAAAATCCTCCAATTTTGCATCCTAGCTTGCCCCCTTTTCCTGAAGCTCTTGCACCCATTTTCATAGGTGCTCATTAACATGCCTGTAGTCCCACAATGCTCTCACAGAGTATAGCGCATATTTTCTTGTTTCATCATACACATGGCAAGGCACTTGCTCCGCTTCAAGGAAAAACTTAGGCACAACATCAACCTAGATCATCCTGTTTGGGTCCCACTTAAGCTATGAACTTGTCATCACATAATAGGCAAAACAATGTTAGTTATGAATCAAGTAAGTAAATCAGTAAAGAAAAAAATAGATAAAAGTAGACATATCAATTTCAAAATCCCTTTGTTGTATATGATCTATCATGTCATCCATCAAACCTTGCATGAAGGAAAACTTATTTGGAGCCTTTATCCACGACTATGTATGGAAGGTGGATGTGGATGCTGGACGTTTAGGAAAAACACCAGCAGCTACAACATAACATACTTAATGATTATCAAATAGCCAACAGCCAAGGGGGTAAGAGTTAAAAAATAAAATAAAATAAAATGGCAAGAACAAAAATAAAAATAAATAATAATAATAATAATACCAAAAAAAGAAGATAGTGCAAAGCTCTTACCCAACTAGCCCTTAGGTGTGAGAATGGGGGGATCACCCATCTACACGCCATTAAATAAATTTTCAAATTCAACCCCTTCAAACTACAACCCTTCTTCTTTGAGTTGACTTAGCACTTCAATAGCTTTCCACTCATCTTCATCTATCATTTGTCACTCAGGTTGAGGGACATCATCCTCTACAAGCTCTACTACTGTTGCAGGGCCCCTCTTTCCTGTATCACACAAGTTAGATTTAAAATTATCAAAAATGAGTATAATATAGCATGACACATTATGCCAATATCTAATAATACATACTTGTAATTCCTAAGCACACATTGTAAAGCTTAAACCATAGCTTATTTCCATCCTTCTGTACTTCACACATGAGCTCCTCCACGAGGCATGGTTCTTAATATTTATTTTGGACAATCTCACTATCTTAGCAATAACTCGTGCCCATTTCACTGTGTTTTTGGTGTTGGTTGGTGGGGCCTCCCTAGCACTATCATGTGTGTAGTGGGATTGTCCAACATTGCCTCTGGTTGTTACTAAAAATGACTCACCAATTGCCTCTAGAGGATCCTATGATCATGTGGTGTTCAACAGGTGATGAATCTATGACCCAGAGATTTGATTGCAATCTTGCACCACCCACTGCCCATTCTCACAAACCACCAAAAACTCTGCAAAGCTTCATAGACATGCTATGAAGAATGCAAAGTGCATGTGCAATTGTGCTTAGAGGTTGTGGAATAGCCTAGCTATTTTAGCACGTAGGCCATTAACAAGGTGAGAGGCTTAGTTGTACTATGTTCCCTCATCTATTACATCCCTCATCACCCAAGCTTGCTCAACTCTAAGAACCTTTCCTTGGGAAAGCAACTTAGGGATGCATGCGCTTGGAAGATTAGGGAGAGGTCGTGGACCACAGGTATCCTCACCTCCTTAACTAGTATTCTTTTGCAAACCTTGGAAGTGTTCAACAACTCCTCAATGTCCCCTTTGTGGTCTAAGTCTTTATCTATTTTTTCTGCAACTAGTAGGCCCTCAGAGGGGATGCCAATGAGGCCAACAAAGAATTCATCTATAATTTTAAAGGTCACCTACACATAATAGGCCCATGTGCTAAAGTGATTAGTGCTCTCATTGAAGGAATCAATCACGAAAATCATTTCAACCACTAGGACAACTAGGCTAACATCCAAGAAAAGGTTCATGAGCTAGCCCACTGAAGATTCCTTGCTATCTCCATTAGGGCCTCATATCATGACTAGAATTGTGAGCTCTCAACCTATCCATATTTAAAGATAAGAGTGGCCTTAATATGACTTATGAAAATCACCATGAATTCTCGTAATTTAATCATTGTTGTAATAAGCAAAGGTAAAATTAGCAACATGAGAAAAATAAAGTAGAAAGTGCATAAAAATAAGTGACAAATGACTCATGTGGCATGAATGGTGTGCGAGACAATGGTAGTGGGGCTAAAAATTCCTCCATGCAATGTATGTTGATTGCCCACTTAGCATATAACCAGCTAAGAGCCCAACACCCCTTGTAAGACTTAAAATATTGGTGAGGGAGTTTTGCTAGGTCTACCCCAATCTACTTAGTCATTATTACATGAACATTCTCAAAAGATGAGAATTCTTGTAGGACAGTGAGAGTCAAATTTAACAACCCCTCTTCATCATGAAGTCCATCTACATCAATGGTAAACTTGGAAATGAACATGAGCAATTAGCATCTTAAGTTATAATCTAATAGAAAAAATAAGAAATCATAAGAGGACTCACCCTCTAGCATAATACGCTATCCTAGGTGGGTTCTAGAAAAGAGTGTGTATGCTTCAAGCAATGAATAAAGTGTTATTCTTGTTATAACACTGAAATTCTAGCATCTTCCAAATCTTGGAAAAAGGTCTAAGGGCCTTGTGGCCTTGGCCTAAAATCCTTGCTTCCTTGTTGCCAGTAGGTTTATCAAATATGAACCTTAAAATTCCTTGATTCATCCTAGGCAACAATGTTTTTGTTATGATGCCCATTGCTTTGGTTGCCAAGTGTGACCATATCATCACACTAAAGTGGAAAAGCAAAAATTCCAAAAATTCTTGTGCTCTGAACATAAACCATACTAATTGGTGGCCCACACATATGTCTAGTGTAGGTACATTTGGTATAGGCTCACTCATGCAACACAAGATGCCCACCAACTTAACTACAATGAGGATGGGTTTTAACAATACCCTCTGGCTACGGTAATGATAAGAAGAGAATGCTAGCATTAGATATGAAAATGGAAATATACATACAAGAATTTGACTTGAAATATTAGTAAAAATCTTAACTTCCCCACCAAGCCCCATGGAAAATGGATGTCGATATACCCATCTGACATGCCTAGTTCCCAACGAGACATAACACTAACATCTATATTGCTTATTTGAAAACATTATAACTTTGAAAGTATCAAAAAATTTACTAATTATTGGTTATTCTCCCCATAGAGTGTAGCTTTCAAAATTACAAATTGTTTTTAACTATCAATTATGCTCTCCATAGAGCATAACCTTCAAAACTACAAAATTTTTTCTGAGTGTTGGTTATGCTCCTTGCCAAGCATAACAAATTTTTCAAACTGGTGGCTATGCTCCCCATTGAGCATGAAAATCGTAAAAATTTCTAACTGTCAAAAAAATTTTCAAATTGTAGGGTATGCTCACTATAGGGTGTAACTTATTAACTATGTTGCCTATAGAGCATAATGCTAGGAAACCAAACAGTTTCTAACCTTTTTGTTATGCTCTCAAGAATGTACCCAGGTGTGAAAGCTATGACCTTCAAAGTCATCCTACCTAGACTATCATGCTTTGTATTCATCTTCAAGCTACATTGGTTGAACCTTGTCCTACATCATACATGGGATGCCAAAAAAAATCCTTGTTTCATGCCACACATGGGATGCTAAAAAACCATTGTTTCGCACCATGCGTGAAGTTCCAAGAAAGCCCTTGTCCCATGCTACAGGAAATACAAAAAACCTTGTAACAAAAAGCCCAAAAACCCAAACAAAAATGGACCATGTGCACTCCCTCCCCTATTTGTAACTCATGGATACCATGGTAGTGGTGGTGATCCCTACTCAAGGTAGTCCATCCTCAAAATCCAAAAACCACAAGGTAAATAAGAAGCAAGGAAAAGAAATCACAAGGGTAGAGCATAGCACCTGTACTGACCTAAATCATCGGTGTAATGCTGGAAGGAAAACAAACACCAAAAGATCATCGGGCAGACACAACTGACCCTACCTTTGCCCAAGGGCAAGCTGGAAAAGTAAACGTAGGTAGAGTGCCTTGGATGATCTACAAGAAAATCAACCAAGGACTTCCTCAAGCGTAAACTATGACTTGCGCTAGGGTTATCATAATAGATGCTTTAAAACATAAACAGTGTGCATGAAATGTAAAAAGAGATGTATGCAGGTACCAAAAACTTAAACAAAATGTAAACTAAATGTAAAATAGAGTAAACAATATAATGGCTGGCAAAATGAGATGTATTGAATTTCTTAAAAAATATGTTCACTAGTCAAAGCGTAGTTGCAGGTGTAGATGGCAAGTTAAGTGCCAAGCCTCAGGGCGATGTGATGTTATGTGTTGTGCTTCAGAAGTGCTTGGATGCTATGATTCAAAGTGTGTCGAGTGCCCAAGGATTGCTGGTCTAAGTTTTTTAAACTATTCAACTTAAAAATTGCCAACCTTGTTTATGTGAATTGATAGGGTATTTATAGGATTGGGCTAAGCTCAGGCACGAAATTCAAGAATGGAATCAATGGTTGTGAGATGAGAGGAAAGAGGATCTAGCGATATGTGTTTGATGGATAGCTGTATGTGAGTTGGACGTGTGTGGGAAAGCTACATTCTTGACTAGGTTCCCCATATCTTACAACATGAAGGTCACTCAAGCCCATGGAAATACATACAATTTAGGATGTGACGGCTCGAGAAGCCCACAAATCAAAATTTAAAATGTACTACAAGAAGAATTGACCCTAGCTCTCTTGAAACTTCTAGATCTTGGGTTTTACCACTTTGACCACTACAAGATGCCTGATTTGGGTGGTCCCATGGCTGTTTGAGGATTTTCTAACTGTGGTTGACAAATTGAGCCTGATCATACCTTGTTTCAACCTATTTTGAGTAGTTCACATTGTAGTCACGCTACAACGTGACATGACTCAATGATGATGAATTTTGTCTGAAACTATGATTTTGAAGCTTGATTTTTGAGTGCAACTACTGTTTTGCTATAGTTGATCCTAAGAGTGATTTGAAATCTAGAATTTGAGCTTGGATGTGACTTGTTTGGAACCACTTTGAGTAGGTCACGCTGTAGTCACGCTACAGCGTGACATGCAGCGTGACATGTGAAATCTTCAAAAAACTTGCAATTTTGAGTTGAAATTTGGCATTTTAGAAGTTGGGACTAAAGCTGTTGAGGATGTGCTCTGACGATGACATGCACGCTATGGATCAAATCATTTTGGTTTAGTTTTGAGACTCTAAAATTTGGTCATGTTGTGGGCAAGCTTCCAACTTGACGGGATGAGCAAGCTGGCTTGATTTAGCTGAGTGTGGTTTCCACGCCTTAGCCAAATTTTGCCTCCCCAAAGCTCAAAAGGGCTTGAGTCATTCTTGTTTCAAAGTGTTATCCAAAATTAGTGATGTTTCATTAGCTCCTCTTTGTTAACATCTAGAGGAATTTTTCTGAGAGGCAGTGACAAAGAAGTGCAAAAAACCATGGACAACCAGATACCAAACATTATCCATTAGCCCTTGGCCGAACATCATTGCACCATTTTCAAAAGTACATGGGATTGATGGAATGTGGTTCAAGATGCAAGGGAATTGGTTGTAACTAGGGGAGCTAGGAGATTAAGGGCTATAATTGTTGCCAGGATTGTGGGAGAGGAAGTGCTCTCATGCGAATGAGCTACATCCTTGGTCCTTGTCAATAGCCAATGTTCAGCAGACTCAAAGCCAAGACATAGGAGGTGCATTCTTTGGGGAAATGAGACTCTTATAGAGTGTTTACGAGGCCCATTGTAAATAGCCAAAGCCATGCGATGATGCACAACATGGTCTCTTTGAGACATGAATGCAATTGTTATCCAAAAAAATTGCTTTCTCGCCTGGGGCTTGTATGAGAATAACCAATAGCCTTTTTTTATGATGTTAATGAAGTCATGAAGATGTTTTCTGTGCATTTTTCTCTTTGAACTTTTTTTTCTTTTCCTTTTTTATTTGTTTCTTTTTTTATTTTCTTTTTCCTTTATTGTCTTTTTCTTTTATTTTTGTTTTTCTCTTTTATCTTTTTGAAAGAGCTTACTTTTAGTGCTATGCTTGTGTTCGAGCACTTGTATTTTTCATCGTATACTGTGTACTGTGTTTTGTGTTGCAACTTCTTAGGAAGTCACAGTGTGCAACAGTGTATCAAGAGTTTTGAGGTGAGTAGAATGTATCAAGGGGGTGTAATTGAATAGGCTAAGTGGGGCATTAATAGGGAAATAGGGGATGTATCAGGAGTTAGGAATGTACTTATGAATGGATTAATTAACCCAATTACATGCATCAATAATAATGTGATACTTTATTGTCAGGATGAAGTGCATCTATGTACGAATGCCTTAGGAGTGTCATCCTACAAACACAACTCCAAGAAGACAAGAAAAACACAAATGAATCGATTAACTAAGCACTTTAAACTAGGAGATGGAATCACCATGTACAACTTTCAAAGCAAATAGAATCAGCTTCGTTAGTGTCCATGTGTAGCAAGTCTTTGTGGAACATGTACAGCCAATTGCAACAACACATCTTTTCAAGTTTTGCCTAGTTGTTGATGATGTCACCAGTTTATAGTCTTAGCAGACTATTGTGGGTTAGTTTCACATCATGACCCTTTGGATAGTGCTAGTTTAGCATCGTAGTAGACAGTGCATTGCTCGTTTATAGTCATGGTGGATAGTAAAGAGGAAACCCAGTTTATAGTCTTAGTGGACTCTGGATGCTGGTTTCACGTCATGGAGAATAGATGTGGTAGTTTAGCATCATATTAGATAGAGATCTGTGGTGTCGTTTTATTATCATGACTCCAACACATTCTATGGTATCAATTTTAAGTCATGATGCCAGGACTTTATCTATGGTATCGATTTTAAGTCATGATGCCAAGATTTGTCCGTGATATCATTTTTAAGTCATGATGCCTAGACTTGTGTGCAGTATCAATTTTACGTCATGATGCCAGGACTAGTCTATGGTATCATTTTTAAGTCATGATTCCAAGACTTGTCTGTGGTATCAGTTTTAAGTCATGATGCCAAGACTTCTTTATGGTATCAATTTTAAGTCATGATGCTAGGAATTGTCTATGGTATTAGTTTTAAGTCATGATGCTAGGACTTGTCTGTGGTATCAACTTTAAGTCATGATGCCAGGACTTTTGTGTGGTATCAATTTTAAGTTATGATTCTAGGACTATGTTGTACCTCAAGTTTGTTAGGCATAGTACAATTTCAGGTACAAGTGATTTGTAGGATTAGCAAACTCATTCCCATTCATATCAACAAGTTTGAAACCTCCATTATTGTATTCCTTGGTGACTAAGTAAGGCCCTTCCTAGTTGGCTAAGAATTTATCTAAGTGTTCATGTACATCTTTAAGGACTAAGTCTCCTTCTTTGATCAAGTTCTTGTGCAAATCATGTTTGTGTCGTTGCTGCTATTATTTCTGGTACCATTCGATTTGATCAAGTGCTCGCACACGTTCCTCCTCTATCGAGTTAAGGTCAACGGTGCATAGTTCATTATTTTGATTTTCATCGAGGAGGCCAAAGAGAGCTATCAGCAATGAGGGAACCTGCAATTCTAAAGGTAAAACAAATTTAGATCCGTACACAAGACTAAAGGGAGTTTTACCTATATATGTACAATGTGTTGTTCGATATGCCCACAACGTGTAGACTAATTGTTCATGCCATCATTTCTTGCTCTGATTTAGCATTTTTTTGAGCACCATGATGATAGTTTTTTTTGTAGCCTCCACTTGACCATTGCTTTGTGGATAGTAAGGTGATGAAAATGCATGTTTAATGCCTAGACTTTCACAGAAGCTTTTCGTATCTGCACTGTTGAACTGTGGCCCATTGTTGGTAACGATCGTCATTGGAATACCAAAATGAGTCACAATATTTTCTATTATGAAAGTGTAAATGTGTTTTGAGGTGATCTTCCTAATGGGAATAGCTTCTACCCATTTCATGAAATATTTAGTTGCAGTAATGATAAAGCTATGTCTTGTAGAGGATGATGGTGTTATTGATCCAATTAAGTCTAATCCCCATTTTTTGAATTGCCATGTGATTTGTGCTATATGCAATTCTTTAGGTGGCACATGTATTACATTACCATGCTTTTGGTAGGTGCCACATGTTCTGACCTTGGAGATGCAATCATACTCAATGTGTGGCAAATAGTAGCCTAAGCTCCTAATCTTTGTTGCCATTGCTTTAGGTGCAATGTGTCCTCCACAAAGACCTTCGTGGACTTGTTCTATGATCTTTTGACCGTCGATGCCACTAACACACATCAACAGAATGCCTTCATAGGATTTATGACACAAGGTATATCCTATTAATGCATATTGCCTGGAACATTTTCGTACGACATCCTTTTGGTCATTTGTCAAGTGTTGTGGTGGTTCACCTCTTAGAAGGTACTCTTTTATGTCATCGTACCATTCTATTGCGTGTGTTGTACTAATGGATGCTATAGGCATTTCTTCACGTGTGTTAATTATAGGTTCAACATAACTTGTTATAAAGATTGGCAACGAATGAAACATTTTTGGTGTCATGTTTAAGGATATTGTAGCAAGTGCATCAACCATTGTGTTTTCACTTCTAGGGACATGTTGTATATCCACTTCTACTAGTTGCCTCATCAAATGTTTGGTCAAATCACAATATGGTTTCAAGTGGAGAGCTTTGCATGCATAAACCTCAATGACTTGATTAATGACTAATTGTGAATCTCCTTGAACTACAAGATGTAAGATTCCTGAAGTTAATGCTACTTGAAGACCTCAAAGAAGACCTTTGTATTTTGCCATGTTATTGGTACAAGGAAAGGTTAAGCAATAGGTGAAGTGTTGGATTTCTCCAGAGGGGTACGTTAAAATGGTTGTAGCACTCCCTCCTCGGGAGGTTGAAGCCCCATCAAAATACAGGATTGCCTCATAGTTTTTGGGTACGGTGTCGATACTATTAACACTTTCATTTGGGAATTCGGAGTTTATTGTTGCTTGATCATGCATTGGCGAGATGACTAATTGTATGACTATTGCTTGACCTTTTGTGGAAGGTTGAGCAACATAGTGTAAGTCAAATTCTGTGATCATCACTTTCCACCTAGCTATCCTATTCGACTCGTAGATGTTGTTAGTGATGGCATGGAATACATTATCCTTGAAAATAATGTGGACTTGATTACGGAAGAGATAATGCCACCATTTCTTCAAGGAGAATACGAGGGTGAGGCATGATTTTTCTATGTCATTGTATCATTGTTCATAGGTGATGAATGTGTGGCTTAGGTAATATACAGGGATTTCAACTCCATCCTCATGTTTTTGACAAAGCATCAATGCAATGGAGGAATCGGAAGTTGCAAGGTAGATGTAGAAAGGTTTATTACTTTGTGGAGGATAGACAGTTGGTAGTTAAGACAAATCTTTTTTTATGTTCTTGAATGCTTCCAGGCATTGTTGAGTCCATCGAAAATGTACATTCTTTCATAATAGATGTTGCATGGGACTCAACTTATCCATTAGACTTTTCATAAAGTGTCTGATGAATTGCAGTCTATCTTGGAGGCCACATAGTTTAGTGAGGTTTCTTGGTGGTTGCATATTGGTTATTGCTTCTACCTGTATCCTTGTTTCAGAGACTAGGAAACCAAGCATTTTGTCTATTTTGATGCCAAAAATGCATTTTTTTGGATTGAGTCTAAGGTCATATTTGAGACAACATTTAAGCACTAAGTCTATATCTTTTGCATGTTGTTTAGTTGTTTTATATTTGACTATGATATCATCAACATAATCATTGAGAAAATTGAGCATGTAATCACTGAATATATATGTCATTGCTCGTTGATATGTAGCTCCTACATTTTTAAGACCAAATGGCATCATAGTATAACAGAATGTACCCCAAGGTGTCATAAAAGTTGTTCTAAGTTGATATTTTGGATTGATTCTTATTTGGTTGTACCCTAAAAATCCATTCATAAAGGACAATAATGCATGCCTAGTAGTTGTGTCAATAAGTTGATCAATGCTGGGCAACAGAAAGTCGTCCTTTATAGTGGTTGTGTTGAGGTCATGGAAGTCAATGCATATGCGTATACTACCATTCTTCTTAGGGACTACAATAATGTTTGATACCCAATTGGAATAATCAATAGCCTGGATGAAGCCAGATTGTTAGAGTTTTGTGATTTCAGCACGGATGGCTAATGCTACCTCAAGTCTGACCTTTCATGCTTTTTGTTTTACCGGTTTGGTTTTTTCATCAAGAATGATGTTATGTTGGATTATCCAGGGATCTAGTCCTGGCATATTTGTGTATGACCATGTGAATGTTTTTATGTTGTCTTTTAACACCTAAGTGATGTCATCTATGAGTTGCGAGTCTAGTAAGGCACTTAATTTCAATGTTCTGGTGTTTCCATTGATCGTGGTAATGGGGATTTCAACTAGAGGATCTTCAGTGATATTCTCAACTTCTAGATCTAGATTTTTAGTCACATTTTTAGGCCAATCTATAGTTTCTTGAGTGGAGGCTATTAAATCAATATAGGTGGATGGATTTAAATCCAAGGATTCTGGGTTGATTGCTCTTTCTACCTCCTCATATTGTCCATTGAGAGAAAATGTTGAGAGGATAATTTCGGTGGCCATGTGCTTGCTCCTACCAATTTAAAATGGGAGCAAAGTGAGAGACACCTTCTTGGTGAAGGAGTTACCAAAAATAAGTGAACTACATACTAACAAAAAATTGGAGATGTGGTGATAGTTATGTTAGTTTAAGGCCATAATAGGCCACATGGAAATTTAAGACTGTACCAAGCCACATGGCAGTTTAAGGTGATACCGGGCCACATGGTAGTTTAAGGCTATACTGGGCCACATGTGGACTAAGTGTATTCACCATTTTTAAATTTTTAATTTTAAACTTGAGAGTGAACAATAAGTGTCGGGATTTCAAAGTTTTATGAATTTTATGTGCCAACATA
This sequence comes from Gnetum montanum, assembly GCA_015680685.1. Classification (NCBI taxonomy): domain Eukaryota; kingdom Viridiplantae; phylum Streptophyta; class Gnetopsida; order Gnetales; family Gnetaceae; genus Gnetum; species Gnetum montanum. The sequence goes on along the minus strand of MNCI01028660.1, from coordinate 64,822 downwards.
TAACAAAAATGAAACAAATTTAAACAAATGAAGCAAACATAAAGTGAGAGAAACATAAAGTAAAACAAAAAAGGATAAAAAAAAGAATGTGTTGGATTTAAAAAGGGAATTTTGAAGTGGAGGAAAGGCATTTTGTGCTAGCGTGACTTCTTGATTGCATCATGACTTAGGAGTGCAATGTGAGCTAGAACATCAGCGTGACTTGCCATCAACAACGTCAGCATGCATAAGGAAACATGAAGGACAAGTGTAGAGGAAAGGTAAGTAAAGACAAGGGGAAGAGGTAGGTAGATTTGGCATTCATAGAGAAGAGCAAGGAGGTTCTCCAACATCTTCCTGAAGCAAGGATTCCATTATGGAAGAAGGCTTTGCACTAGTAAGTTTGTGGCTGTTATCTTGGGATTTTTGAACTATGATTTTCTTGGGGTTTTTAGGATTGCAATTTTGGGTGTATACAAGTTCAGGGCATGAGTGCATGGGTAGGGTTCTTGGCTTTCTGGCCACAAAATTTCTAGTTTTCTTAACATGACTAATTGTAGGGTTTTGGGCTTTCTCGGTGTGACTATCAGGGAAAAGCTAATGTGAACTTGAGATTTCTTTGTTCTATAGAAATTTTTGATCTTTGAGAGTAATGCGACATGTAATTTTTTAGGGCAAAGTTACTTGTGAATTTTTTCTATATTTTTGGGGCAAGAATGAATAGTGTGACCTTGAATTTTTGGGCAAAATTTTCCAGTTTTGGTGGGCAACGTGACTACAAAAAATTTGGATTTTGAGAGGGGCAAGAATAGCTAGTAAAACTATAAATTTTCAAACATGACTGTACATTTTGAATTTTTGAGGAGGCCATGTGACTTGTAAATTTTTGGATTTTGTGACTTTAATTTTCAAAATTTCAGTCCCTGGGCAGAGTGACTTTGTGAAATTTTTCAGCTGCCAAGGCAGCATAACTTTTTGAATTTTTTGCCTACCAGGGCAGTGTGACATATGAATTTTTTGGGCTTGGTAGGGCAACATGACATGTGAATTTTTTGTGCCTAGCATGGTAGTGTGATATATGAATTTTTTTGAGCTTTCCAGGGCAACGTGACATATGAATTTTTTGGGCCTAGCATGGCAGTGTGACATGTGAAATTTTCTTGGATCTTTGGAGGGCAAGAATTGGTTAGCGTGACTTTTTTGGAAGGCTAGCAGTTGGTAGCTACATGATTGCTAGGTTTTGGTAGCGTGAACATTAAGTTGCAAATTTCAACATGAGCCAGAATGTTAACATGAGTGCTGGGGGCTTGGGGATAAAGGCACAACGTGACTTCCTGGTAAGAAAGCCTAGCATGACTTGCTGGTGAGAAAGCCCAACGTGACTTGCTGGTGAGAAAACCCAGCGTGAATTGCTTGCTGATGGTTTGTTTTTAGGGCCTATTATGACTTTCTTGTAGGGCCATCATGACTTAGTTTGGAGATGCTAAAGATACCCAATGAAAGCTGGACTGTGAAGATGTGCATTGCTATTGGATGCCCATTATTTTCCAGTTTCATGTTTATATCGTTTATTTGTTTTCTGAGTGTGTTTATGTTTTTCATTTTTATGTGGGTTTATCATGGCATGGGTGAAGCTATGCATTCCATATGTTTGTTTATGTGATTTCTTGGCCTATGTGGTTTTGATCTATTATTAACACTAAAATGTTTTTACTTACCTAATGTTTCTGGCATTAGGGTAGCTGTCTGCAGGGGGCCTAAACCTTCTCTTCTAGTGGTTGAGCTTGTTGGGGTGCTTACTTGGTTTGGCCTCTATGGACCAGACACACCCCCCTATGACATGCACATCGGGCCCCATGTGATACGGTTCCACCTTGGTGTTAGTTCATTTTTGTCCTTCGTCTTGCAATATTTTAGTGTGGTTGTGTGGTCTCACCTGAGTGAATAATTAGCTCGTGACATCATCGAGATAGCGTTGCCTGGGTCTACACAAGGCATGCTTGCTTTTATCATTGATATTGATGAAGGGCTTTTTAGGGTCTCAAGAGGCTCTACTGAGGTTCCTAGATCTACATGTCCCTTGACTCGTGTTTGGGAGCTACCTATGTATATTCATTATAACAACATCAACACACTTTTCCTAGCCCTCCATGTACACACTCTATTTCAGAACCCACTTGGGATGGTATATAGGGTGGACAGGTATGCTCCTTTATGTCTTGTTTAATTTTGATCCCTTTTCAAATTTTATGTCATAGTCTAAATGAAAATGTTATTTCTCCTATGCAGGCCTCACCTTGATGAATATGGGATGGGTGATGCTGATGGTGGACTTTCCTTAGTGTGCATGGCTCTAGAGACTTTCATGGCTGGCTCCATTCTTCATGCTACATGTTGGCGACCGTTTGTGATGCGATCGCCAACGAGTGTCCTCGAACAGGATTTAGGTGCCTGCTGGTCTCTAGCAACACCAAGGCCCAGATACCTCCAAATAACTCAATAGTTAATGTGAGTATGTGTGTGTGTTTTTGCAGCGTGCGGTTGTAAGAAATGTAATGACTGCGTGTGTGTAAACTACAAATGACTTACTTTAAGAGATTCAGCCAACTTTGTCCAGTATTGTGAGTTATTGAAAGTTTCCTATTTTTTTCAACTACCTAGTCTACGCGGTCCTTATAATACCTGCTTGTAACAAGTAAAATTTTGCAAAAACATTTGAGCACAACTCCGCAAATCTACTCCTAATTTTCCCCAGAGANACAATCCTACTATGTTACCAAAAATTGCTGCATAAACTACCACGTACGAGATCCCACTTTGACTAGACAATAGATGCCAACGATTGCATTCAAACAGAAAATTTAAAAGACTTGAGAATTTCTGATTGAAATAACATGAAAAATCATTTTAAAGATAAAGAAGCTATTCTGGTCCCATCAAAATACCAAAGATTTTCTGAACCCTCTTGACTACTAGATTGTTCCACGGTGTGACTACAAACAGAGGCTCTCTTTCAACAACCCAATAGCAGTTCCCAAACATTGCACAATAACGAAATTTACTACTAAAACGCTCTTAAGGCTTTTATTCACTAGCGCTTCTATGGCAAAATTTTAACAGAAATTTCTATCGGGCAACAAGAACAATAAGAGCAATCTAAAAATCCCAAAATTACTTGCCAAGGATGATACTATCTAAACCACTAGCTAAGCAATTTAAAAAAAAACAAAAAATGAAATGCATAACTCACAGGACCATGACAAAGAGGCTGAAATATTTATTCTAGCAAGCCATCTTGCAAGCAATCGTTCACGCTTTCTTCTTTACAAATGCTCTTCTCCCAAAACTCAAAGTGTCTCCAAGAGCCCAAGTGCTAACTAGTAGCCTTCAAAATGTGATGTATGAGACCCCAAGTATGATGTGAGAAGTCCTTCCAATTCTTCCCCTCCAATCCTTCCTTTAAGCCTTTTTATAGGATTTCAAGGTAGGTAGGGAAGTTACATTTTTAAAAATATCCCACAAATATCTCAAAAATATCTCTCCTAACTTTTCTCTCAAGTAACTTGACTAACCAATTAGAAAATTTCTTGCCCAACAAGTTAGGAGGTTACTT
>MNCI01028660.1:30725-55781 GCA_015680685.1 Gnetum montanum | reverse complement strand
TTGTTGTTGGTTTTAAGCCTCAGCAGGCCATGGTCCTGGTTTAATGTCTGGGCAGACTGAAACCTACTAGTTTTACGTCATAGCATACAGTGGAAGAGCTAGTTTATGGTCCCAGTAGACTGTGCTGTGGGTGTCATTTTTATGTCATGACCTACGAACAAGTCTATGTTGGTTTATCATCTCAGCAGACGTATGCTTACCTTGCTAGTTTCACGTCATGACGAACAGTTGGAAACTTTGCCAGTTTAGCTTCTTGGCAGACGCGTGAAAGGAATGCCATTTTTACGTCGTAGTGGACATGTGCAACTTTGCCAGTTTTGCATCATAGCAGACGTATGTTACCTTTATGCTTGAGCTAAGTCAACATTTAAATGTAGTACCACTTCAGATACAGATGATTCATTGGATTTGGGTGTTCGTTGCCGTTGATATCTACTCACTTGAATGCCCTATTGCCGTATGTGCCAATGACCAAGAAAGGGCCTTCCCAGTTTGCTGAGAATTTGCCTACTAGTTCACGAATGACCTTAAGAACTAAGTCTCCATCCTTGATCGGTCATTGATGTAGGTTGTGTCGATGCTTCTGTCTCTATTTATCTTGATATCTTTAGATGGTGTCGAGCATCTGGACACATTTTTCCTCCACTGAGTCTTAATCCACGATTCTAGACTCATTGTGTTGACTCTCATTTATAACTATGGAGAGGACCACCAGCAATAAGGGAACTTGTAATTCCAAGGGCAACACTGCTTCAGATCCATAGACTAGACTATAGGGCGTCCTGTTTGTAGCTATTATGCACATCGTACGATACGTCCATAGCACGTAGAGGATTTTTTCATGCCATCATTTTTTGTTGTTGCTGAGCATCTTCTTGAGTAGATTGATAATTACCTTGTTTGTTTCTTCTGCTTGACCATTTTCTTGGTGGTAATAGGGTGAAGAAAAAGATTTCTTGATACCAAGGTTATCGCAAAAATATTTTGTTTCTGTGCTACTAAATTGTGGCCCGTTGTTAGTCACAATAGTCATAGGGAGTCCAAATCTAGTTACAATATTGTCTAAGATGAAATGGCAAACCTGTTGAGATGTAATCTTCCTTAGGGGGATAGCATCAACCCACTTTGTAAAATACTCGATGGCAGTGATAATGAAGCTATGTCCTACAGAGGACTTAGGTGCGATCGGACCTATTATATCCAGTCCCCATCATTGGAATGGCCAAGTAATCTACGTAGTATGTAACTCGGTTGGCGACACATGTATTAGGTTTACATAATGTTGGCACATGTCACATGTATTAACTTTGGTAAGGCAGTCTTTTTCATGTTTGGCCAATAGTACCCTAGGCATATGATTTTAGTGGCTATGGCTTGCGGGGCTTGTTGTGCTTGATCATTATTAATGCAGGTTAGAAATACCCCATCAAAAGGGCATCTATAAAGAGTACTTTCTCCAATGATGATGTATTGCCTGGCACGCTTGCGCACTACATCTTTTTGTGCATGCGTTAGCTCATGTGGTGGTTCGCCATGTAGAAGGTAAGTCTTAATGTTGTGATACCATTCTGGCGTTCCTCCCACATTTAATGAAGAGATTTGCACTGCTTGAATGACAGGTTTTGTACATTCCATCATTAAAGCGGGCCAAGTGGCAAACAAGTGTGGTAGCACATGTAGTGCCAGTGTTGCCAGTGCATCAGCCACAACGTTTTCATTACACAGCACGTGTTGGGCATCGATTGTCACAAATTATTTTAGGAAATCTTTAGCCATATCGTAGTAGGGCTATAGATGCATAGCCTTGCAAGTGTAGACTCCTGTGATTTGATTGATGACGAGCATCGAATCACCTCAGATTGCCAGATGTTGAATGTTGAGTTCTCTGGCTATCAACAATCCTTTGAGGAGCCCCTCATACTCTGCCACATTGTTTGTACAAGGGAAAGCTAGGCGGTAAGCCAATGGACACACATCCTTAGGGGAAAGCATAATGATAGTGGTGGCACTACCGCCTCTAATAGTTGAAGCACCATCGAAGTATAATGTCACTTTGAGGCTTGTTGATACAGGGCTTAAACTATATACATGCTCATCCAGAAATTCTGGCTCTATCGTAGCTTGGTCATTAATAGGCGATGTCACTAGCTGGTCAGCTATAGCCTGACCTTTGGTGGACGATTGGTCAATATAATGTAAATCGAATTCAGCTGTGATAGCTTTCCAGTGAGCTATCCTACTACTCTCATACAAGCTGTTTGAGATAGCCCACAGAATGTTGTTTTTGCAAATGATATTGACCTGACTATAGAAAAGATAATGCCTACATGTTTTAAGTGTGAAAACTAATGCCAAACAATTACGCTCCACTTCATTATACCTTTTTTCACACACAAATAGAGCATGACTGAGATAATAGATAGGGGCTTTTGACCCTTCATTCCTTTTTTGGCAAAGTAACATAGCTATAGACATGTCTGAATTAGCTAGATAAATGTAAAAAGGCTGACCCCTTTCTGGTGGGAAAATTTTTGGTAAATGTTGCAACTCCCTTTTTAAGTTGTCAAATGCATGCCGGCAGTCATCAGTCCATTCAAAATTAACACCCTTCTTAAGAAGGTGCTGCATGGGATGTAATTTATCTGTTAACTTCGAAATGAACCGCCTGATAAATTGTAGTCTACCTTGCAACCCACTTAGTTCTTTGAGGTTTTTAGATGGTGTTAAATCAATGATGGCTTTAACCTTGTTAGGATTGACTCAGATGCCAGTCTCTGATACCACAAACCCCAACATGCATCCGATTTTGACTCTGAATACATATTTCTTTGGGATGAGCTGTAAGTCATGTTTGAGACATCGTTTAAGGACTAACTCCAAGTCTTCTGAATTATCTTTTAACTTTATAGACTTAACAACTATGTCATCCACGTAGTCGTTCAATCTCCCTAAGAGGTAGTCACTAAAGATGTATGTCATGGCTCGTTTATATGTTGCTCCGGAATTTTTTAGCCTGAAAGGCATCATAGTATAATAGAAGGTCCCCTAGGGCATCATGAATGTTGTTGTCAATTGATGCTCTGGGTTAATAAGAATTTGATTATAACCTGAAAAACCATCCATGAAGGATAGAAGTGTGTGACCAGCTATTATATCGATCAGTTGGTCGATACTCGGTAACAAGAAATTACCTTTAATCATGGCTTTGTTTAGATCCTCGAAGTCTATGCAGATGCATATGCCTCTCATTTTCTTAGAAACAACTATGATGTTTGACACCCAGTTTGAGTAATCAACCACGTAAATGAAACCAACCTGATATAGCTTGGTGATTTCATTACACACTGCTAGCACGATTTCTGGCTTAATCTTTCTTACCTTCTATCTAATTCCTTTGATGTGTGGGTCTAAAATTATGTTATGCTGTATTAATCTCAGGTCTAATCTTGACATGTCTTCATATAACCACGCAAATACAACAACGTTATTTTGGAGTACTTATGTTATGCCACTCTGTGTCTGTTGGTCTAGGAGGGAACTAACCCTGAGTGTTTTATTTTTACCTTTGTGTGTAACCACAGGGACCTCGTTGAGAGGGTCCTCAATCACATCACCAGCCTCCAGGTCTAGAGTTCAGGCCAGTCTAGGGATATTTTTGATGTTGCTATGGATGCATAACAAAGGGAAGGGTCTTTTTCAACTAGTGTGTAATTAAGCTATCTAATGGTCTCTCCATATGGGCCTGTTAAGGTTAATGGTGTGGATAAAGCTGCATCCATTTGCAAATTTCCCTGCAAAAATGCAAAAAAACGGAAGTTGTTACATTGTTTTTCCGTCAATTTGTTGAACGACGAGAGTTTGTTTTTGTTTTCTTCGTGTCAGGGTTGCATATTAAAGAGGCTTCCAGTTTAAGGTCTTAGTGGACCGTTACAAATATGCACAATTTGTAAAACGATGAGGAGCTAGGCGTCCTAGATGCTAGAATATGAAATAAGATGAAAGATGCAATGTGGGGTGTCTAGCATGTCGTGAAATTTGAATTTTTGTACAGATCATAGTTAATGCTACCAAATTATGAGATGATAAATTATGTATTAGTTTAGGGTTATTTCAGACTGTGATCCACACGATATCTACAAAATTAATGGCCTAATCGCATTTCATGTCATACTAACACTAGTGTTTCAGGAAAGTTCCACATCGATCGAGTAGAAAGAAAAGTTAGTTTCAAGCATTTTGTTTATAAACTGAAGGTTCATACTCAGAACAAGTTACAGATATCATGAATTTGGATCTGGCTATAGTAGATAAGGAGCGGAAGTAAGGCGTAAATAGAAGATTTTATGAAAACTCTTTCGATTGCAACTATTGCACCAAAGGTAAAAGGGAAGAATGCAAAATTGGAAAGGATTGACGAAGTGCAGGAGAGTTTGCAGTGGGCTTCGTAGGCTAGAGTCGAGGCTTGGGAAGTTACCCTGCTTAACCGGTAAGTTGTCATCCATCCTTTTTGCACTATTGTTATATTTGTTGCAGCGTCATAGTTTGTACATTATTTTCCTAAATGCGTATGTTGCATTGAGCGTTAATATCTATTTACGTGGACTAAGCTATTGTGGATTGCGATATTACCTTTGTCTTTGCTATTGGAGACAAACCTCATATTGTTACAAGGGTTTAGGTAACATTGAGTAATACTGAGCAAACGTAGTGGATAATCGAAAAATCTAGGTATTGTATCTGTAGGTAGCATAATCACGGTTTTTTTTTCTTTTCCTTTATTCCCGTAATAGTTGCATGTTATGCTGGAGTAATACGTAGTGTTGCTTTCATCAGCATTGTTAGAGATAGACCTTGAGCTGTTGCAAGGGTTTGGGCAATTCTGGCCATGCGTTTCCAGTGAAATCTGTAATTTCCTGGGAGTTAGGAGAACCCTATTGTAGCATGATGAATGTTCATATCTAAATGTTTTGTCTAATAGTAATACGTTTTTATTGTACAATATTATGTTAAAGCCCTTCCTAATCATTTTGGACATCATGGGCATTCTATGTTGTATGAATGTTCCTCCTCCTCATGCTTGTGTAAAGGGGGAGGCAGTGTGGTTCCGAAGGGGCATGCAGGGGTTCTTGTAGTTTTTGCTTCATAATTATAGCGTAATCATCTAGTCGCATTTACCAGGCGATGTAGCTGCTGCTATTTTGGAGATGCTACTAGTTGGTTTAACACAGAGCATCTTTGTGTTCCTGATAGACAGCATAATTGAAACTATTCAGATGCCAGACCATGAACAGAGTGCCAAAGGTTTAAAATGTTTGAGCTCAATATGGAAGATATCTAGATTCAACTATATCATGCCTACAATACTCTGTTCGTGGCCCGTCACCTCACAACCTACTTCCAAAACCCACCTGGTATAGTGTATTATGTGGGCGGGTAAGAATTTAAATTTATGTTGTTTCGATGTGTGGAAACACACTAACTATTGTTTAAATTTACGTTGAGCATAAAGAATTCACCCATATTCTATGATGTAGATTCTTCATCAATGACAGTGGTCTCCTGGGCTATAATGATACATTGTCATTAACTGGAAGGGCTATAAGTGAATTCACTTCTATTAGCAACGTATGGGCCGCTGTCATGGGACAACTAGCATTTGAAATCCCAAAATACCTGACCCGCTATGCTAACTTCTTTTCTAGATGTAGAAATGTCAGATGGCTGGATAGGGAATGGACGTTGGATCCTTCCATTATTGTCATAGACGTGCAAAGGAAAATCCCTCCATTTCCTTTTCCATTCAGACCTGGTAAACTTCATTACAATGATGAATTATATCAGTGTTATCAGCCAGTGATGATGTGTGAAGTTGTCTCATTTTTTTGTTACCTCGGTTTAACTATTGTTTTATGTGAGCAGTTAGGGAATCACGGGAAATCACAATCATGGCTTCCGATCACGAGGCGAGCAATCTCTTTTTTCTCTATAGTGATATAAAGGAGGCACAACGCTGGCTTAGCCATAGAGCAACCCTAGTTGTTTTAACTAATAACCTCTAGGAGGCTAGACTGATGGACATGTTCTTGGCCATAACCCTTGATGTTACTGTGGGTGAAATGTTGACCTTAGTCAACTCCTTCAGCAAAGAAGCTGAGTGTCTCTACATATGCGTGCGTAACGTGCACATAAATTTTGACATCGATGCTTAGCTATTCGTTGATCTCTTTGGGGTCCCCTCCGATGGCTTTCCTATAGAGGAAAAGTCGAAGAGGAGCGCCAAGTACCAGGAAGAGATAGAGGAGTGGCTAGGGGTTAAGAAGGAGGCTAAAGGAATTCCTGGTGATGGGATCGAGTTAGAAGTAGCCAACACCATTTACCCCCTTTTCCAAGCCCGGGCCTTCCCCAAGACCCTCTTCCAAGGGAGATTCCTCACTATCGAGTAGGCCCAAATTATGCAAGAGGTCATGGAGGAGGGGACATGATTCAATTGGGCCAGCTATTTTGCCAAAGGCCTACACATTGAAATGGTCAAGCTTCGCAAGAAGCTTGAGTCCCATTTCAATGTGCATTTTGCCTTTTTCATAGCTTGCTTCCGATGTTTTTCCAAGTTTCTGGTAGTCCATAGAAATGGAGTTTGGGTGTAGTAGGACCGTAGCCATATTTCTAAATCGTGGATTTTCCATGTTTTCGGCACTATCCGATCTTAAGACCCTCCTGAAGGAATCGGGAATAATTATCAATAATGACCAAAAATATGGCGGTGCCTCGAATGTGAGGTCAGGACAATGTGGGTGGAGTGCTCTCATCCTACACTAGCAATGCGTCGAGGGGGAAGCACCTAGTAGCTGAAATTGTGGACTCGTCAGTACCACGAAAGAAACCTCATTTGACCAAGGAGCCTATCGAGCCAGTGAGTGGTATGAGGCAGAAGATGCAGGTTAGGTTTCAGAGGAGTAATCCTCCAGTAGGTAAGAAAAGAAATGTGCTAATAATTATAGTTATGCTGTGTATAGATACTCTTGTGTCATGTAATATTTATTGGACTAGAGCGAAATTCTGTGTTAACTGAGGACGTTGTGTGACAGCGAAGGAGAAGGTTGTGGAAAGGTTAACCCATGAAATAGGAGCTATGGTTTTGCAGCTCAAGGAAGAGGCTCTAGCCTTGGAAGAAGAGGTTCTAGTCAATAAGGTGAGCAGCATGCAAGTTCCTGCATGTGAGAAGGGAGTAGCAGTGGAAGATGCCGAAGTCCTTTTGGGAAAAATAGGAAGAGGTAAATGATTTATGACTCAGTGAGATTAACTTTTATAGCATACTAAACTCTAGAAAATTTCTTCTAGAGGTTATACTGGTCATCGTAATGTCTCAATTATGTCGCTATATGGGACTTGTTCTGCATAATAGATGACCAGGATGTACACTTGTCAACAGTGGCGACTTGATCCCAGTGCGAATTTCCTAATAAATTCACCTTTATGGAAGGCATTGGCCAAGATATGATTGGTCACTTAGAGAAAATCGATCCTGAAGCAAGCATACCATGATCATTATGCAGAATTTTTTCCATTGTGGTAGTACATTACCTAATTATTCCTAATCGCCATTTTATGCTATTAGGAGTTTGACTAAGATGGGATCCGTCAGAGCCTATTGATATAGACACCACCGAACCCTCATCAGAAGCAACTATCATGCTACACAACATTTACGATGAGATGTGTAAATGTGCTATATGCTCAACTCACTTCTTATGGGAATGTCAAAGCGTAAACGAAGACCTTTGGAAGAAACTGCAAAGGTCAGAGAAGGAAAGAGTGGCTCTAGGTGATGAAGTGGGGGATTTGAGGTCATGGAACGAATTACTGCAATATTAGGGGATGGGAAACGAGGACTGGCAGATGGCTATTGTAGACTATGGCTGTTATTAGATGGTTGTCCGAAACAGTGTCTAGACCAGCCATGAACTAGTCAAGCAGCGGATGCAAATGGATCTCCTAGCTTAGAAGAATCAAGACTGGAAGGACTTTAGCGCAAGTGTGCAAGAATGGGGGTAGACACAGAAAGACCATAAACATGTCTATAAGCAGGAATGTGCTGCCTATCATCAATATTACAGGGACTCTCAGTCTCTTCGACTATTCCTCAACGTTATAGGTGCTTCCAGTGCATTTGAAAGGTTTCAAGAGCAAGTGATAGTAAGTTCCTCTCTAGAAAGGGAAATGAGTCTTCCTGGGGGGAGACAACCATCCCTTCCTTCTTCCCTAAACCACCCCGATGGACTCCTATGGAGAAAGGGAAGGTCAAGGTTGGGGCTAATCTAGGAGATGGGGTTTGGTTTGAGCTTACCGAGGACAAAATTATGCAACGTCTGTGGGTTGGCTTAGAACAAATCCCATTTTCTACTGATGCAGGATCATCACAAGTGAGTTGTTATTTTATTATGCTTTTCATCATACCTAGTTTTGATCACGATGTCAATATGTGTGTTATGTCTAATTGCAGGAATGACCTAAGAAGGTTCCTTAGCAGAATGAACCTAATGTGGATGATGGTCCTCATGAAGAGGGTTTGCAGGGGATAGAGTGTAATGGTGATGATCAATGCCATGGTGAACAACCTCATGCAGAAGAGCCTGGTAGGGAGGGCCACTTTCATGAAGAAATGCCACCTAGAAAAGGTGTCCCCTATGAGGATGATTTGCTCGAAGTGGAGATGGAGTTGAGGGATACGGGCAATAGTGGAGACAAAGGAGATGCATAGTGTGGCTATATTAGCCATAGTTCATTTTTTATGATGGTAAGAAACAAAAGACAATATTTTTTTCTAACACTTTAATGCAAATTTGGTCTGAGTTTGATGTTCTTTTGTTGTTTTCCTTTCATGCAAAGTGTAAATAAATAGGTTTTGATATTATGACAAACCGTAGATAATTTTAAGCATGTAGCGTAAATGAAGTTACTAGTTTAAAGCAATTGCAGACCACTAGGTAATTCAAGTGCAAAACATAAATGAGATTGCTAGTTTTAGGCCATTTCGGGCCTTTGACTATTTCAAGCATAAATTGTGATTTAAATAGATACTTTAAGGCCATTTCGGGCCCTGGATAGTTTAAGGCCATTTCGGGCCTTGGGTAGTTTAAGGCCATTTTGGGCCCTAGATAGTTTAAGGCCATTTTGGGCCTTGGATAGTTTAAGGCCATTTTGGGCCCTTGCTATGTGTGTGAAAGAATAACATAAATAACACTAAGTCACCAATTTTAAGCCCTGGCAGGCTGTGATTAGATTTAGGCCATTTCGGGCCATGGATAGTTCAAGCATAAAGCATACATGATTAGTCTTAGGTAAAGTTAAGAGTAACAAAGATAGCTAGTGGGAGCATAAGCATAAGCATAGAATGAGCATAGCTGGTGGAAGCGTAAAAAATAAGAATAAACGTAATGAGTGTTTGTAAAGAAAAAATAGGATAGCTAATGGAAAAAATACACGTAAACTACATAGCAGTTAGATAACAAGGTTTACTTGCTAACTCTGTAATTGTTTCTTGATTGCTTTTATTTTTGGCGATGCATAAAGACAAGGGGATTTATGACCCTTTTCCTTCATGTCGCAATCTTCCTCTTGGAATGGTAGTTTGGCCCAAGTTAGGCTATCATCAGCCACTATTTCAGCTTGTTCGACTATTTGGACAGGGGACTGATCTTCAGGCATTTTGATTTCTGACCCTTGTTCCATTTCTATGTTATTAATAGCCTGACGGTTTATTTCATCATCATGGATGACCACTTCTACTCCTGCGTAGGGAAAATGGATCTTTTGATGGATAGGTGATGAAGCTACCCTTAGTTGAGCCAACCAAGACCTCCCCAGGATCAGGTTGAAGCCAGGCATCTCTTCGATGACAATAAACGTTACGTCTGTGGGGAACTGCTCCCCTGCCACAAAGTTAATGTGAACCGTCCCTTTGACTTGCACTCATGCCCCATTGAAAGACTTTAGACAAAACGTTGTTGTAGAAATGATTTGGTTGATCAGGCCTAGCTTATCCACCCTAGGATATGGGATGACATTAGCAGCCATCCCATCATCTATATGCACCCTCTAAATTTAGTGTTGGCCAACCTGGATGGTGATGAACATGGACGCCATTGTCACTTGACCCTTTTCAGGGTCATCCTTAATGGATTTGTTGCAAAATGTCAACAGGGAAGGCCCAGGCTTCTTAGTGGAAAAAGGAAGCATAGTGGAGTGAATCGCCTCGTCATCCGCTGGCAGGCTCTCATCCATGGGTATGGACATTAGCATATGAACCATAGCCTCATGATGTTTCTGTGATGTCATGAGTAAGTCATAAAAGCTCAATGTTGTATTTTTTTAAGAGCCTGTTTGACTTGCGTAAAGGCATCGAAGAGATCCTGCCCATGATCTAGCTGCTTGTGACCCTTTTCCTCTTTCATTCGTCCTAAGAGACAAATTTCTCAGGGAGGAGTGACATTTGGTTGAGGGTTATGTTTCTTTTGGCTAGGAAGAGGTGGTTGCATTCATGTAACTTCATCATTTTTAACTAATGGGGCCAAGGGTACAGAAATGAGGGGTTTAGGCTTGGGAAACCCCAGTGTAAGATGGTCCTTGGCCGCATCAGTTGTCACACCTTCTCCTCCATTTCTAATAAGTTGGGATTGAGAGGTTAACTTGGAAATTTTCCCTTGCATAGGAGGGGCTGTTGATGGTTTTGGCACCCTGATGATAAAGGGTTCCTTAGGCATAGGCACAGGCTGGGCCGCAGCTTTACCTACTATGGGCTATCAAGAAGTTTTTTGATAAGGGGCTCGGAGGATAAAAGGTTGCCTTGGAGCATCACCTGTTGATGCTAATGGACCTGCTGTTTGGGACAAGCAAGGATCCCTTCACAACACGAAAGGCTACTTCAGCTATGCCTAATTATTGCCCTCTTCTCCTACCATGTTAATTATGTACCCTCCATTATTTACATTTAACGGGTCTTGTTACACATACATGGCTTGGTTTTCTGGGCGAGCTAGACTACTATTGTCTAAGATCAAGTCACCTTGATCGATCATACATTGAATGTCATCTTTCAATGCCTAGCAGTAATCTGTGTCATGGCCACACAATTGATGATAGTCGTAGAATTAGTCTAGCCTAAAGTTCTTGAGAACTAGCAGTTCATTAGGTTGGGCCAAGGAGGGGTTCTTGAGTAACTCACAATGGCGCTTGTGACATTTCAGAGCCTCCTCGGACACTACCTTGTGTCGGATATGATCGGTTCCCAATAATTTCTTTAGGAGTTTAGAAGGCTTTATAGGTAGAGTTGTGTAATTTAAGCAGTCCTTACGCTCAAATTTTGGCCTCGGTTGTGGAGGTGCTTCGGGTCCAAAAGGAGCTTCTCGGTTAGTGCCATTTGAGCTAGTTGTTGGCTCAGTAGGCTCTACAGTTGTTTTCTTATTGTTGTTTCTTTTCTTCTTGGCCCCCTCAGCAACTACCGCTACCATCATTGTCGTGGCTTTTCCTTTATCCTTACCCTTGCTATGGGAATTCTTGTAAACCACATATGTTGGATCTTTGCTAGCCTCCACCATGTCTTGGATGCTCTTAGTCTGAGCAAAGGCTTGGTTGAGGGAACAGGGAGTGAGGTAATACAACTTAGACTTGATAAAGTTGTTAACTACTCCCTTGAATATTGCTAATAAATGGGCTTCCGCGATGGGTTCATGGATTTCATTCAAGGTAGCGCTCCACCACTATATAAACTTTTGAACTGACTTGAGCGGGTCTTTCTTGACTCCCATGAGCTAATCCATTGTGACCTCCACCTACAGGTTGTATTTGAAACGAGTCACAAACTAAGTTAACAGCTCTTCCAAAGTTGAGATGGAAGCACGTGGGAGTCCTCGATACCAGTCCAAAGCTTTGCCCGTTAAGGACATAGCAAAGATACAGATTATAGTATACAGCCATTGTTGTAGTAATAAGGACTCTGACCTAAAAGTGACGAGGTGGGCATTAGGATCTCCTTCCCCATTGTATTTTGTGAAATGGGGAAGGGGCATCCCAGGTGGTAACGACAGGATAGGGACTGTTGGACTAATAGGATCATCATGGTAGAAATCCATGACTTGTACCGTGTCAGAACCAACAACCTTGAGATACTTGAACTCTTCAATAAGGGTCTGAATGAGCTGGAAGGCTTGTTCTAGACTCGTGGATGACAGAGTCATTTTTGGAGTAGTAGGAGGAGCCACACCGGGTGGTAGAATGGAGGCAGCAGCTTGGCCGATGGTTGGTGCTAATGGGATCATCCTTGTAGGCGGTGCTGCTTGTGGCATCCACCATCTGGTAGTTGGTGCAGATGGGGCAACCACCGTTGGTTATGCTATTGGATACATTGTTTGTGTAACCGGGGGCACAGGAAACGATCCCACAACTAGGTTTAGCACTTGTGGGACCTGTCTTTGATGATGGGGATGGTGGTGCATTTGCACAAGATGCAAAACAAGAGATATGTTGGGAGCCCACCATGTTGTGGTGGTAGGCCCTATCGTGTGAGTTGGGAGCAAGGTTGGTATTGTAGGTAATTGCGACATAGGTATCGAGTGCACATGCGGTGACATAGGCATGAGCGTACGATGAGATGGGTTAGGTAATTGCACTTGCTGGGGGATGATTTACGATGGACCTTTGCCCGAAAGTATAGTTGGAGAGAGAAAATGTAGCTACGGCGAGTGCGGGACTCGATTAGTATTAGATAATGTTAAAGGTGTGGTAACCATGAACAGCGGATTTATGTGAGATGTCGTGGAGGGAGGGGCCATGGTGAAATCAACATGACCACCTCCTTCAGAGTGGGAGTCTAGATCATCTTGCCCGTCATGAAGCATTTCATCATGGAACAACTCCTCCAATTTTTCTAGTGATGTCTTAGCCATCATCATTTGATCTAGGATCCACCTTTGTTGGTGTGTCAAGGGCATAGTGATGTTAGGTGAAGGAATAAATTCCTTCCTGTTCCAGTATATGAACTCATATTCTCATTTTTCTTCAAGTTCTTGTAAATACATGGGTAAGTTTGTTGCTAGTTTAGCAGAGAGAAAATTGTAGTGTTCTCTGTGCTGAGTGTGTCCCTCAGGCTCTTTTTTTTGAAGCCTGAGGAAGCTGCATGGTCACACCAGACTAGTTGGTGGCTCGACCATAGGAGGCGTAACTTGCAAAGTCCAAGGGTTCTCAAGGCTGACTGTGTCAACAGTGGTAGTTGATATAACCATTTTCTACATGGTTTATAAATAGTGACAATAGAGATAAAGATCACAAGGGTGGAGGCAAACTAAGATAATGATTGGGGCTTTCTATCTTGTAGGATTCCAAAGGAATCGTCGAAGCAACGGATCAGCACCACACAATCTTGTAAACAACCTCAGAGGTATTACGTTTACATTGATTGAAAATGGGTACTAACAGCTTACAAGACTACCTGTAAAATGTAGATCGAATATGCTAACCCTCCTTCTAGCACCAGAAAAATGTAACAATGAAAAATGTCGATCGCTGGAAATATCGAACAAAAGTCCGTGTACACAGTTCTAACCCTGGATCCATGCGAGGACCATGCTGGGGAGAAAACAAATCCGAGGTTGCCTAAACGATCTTGTCGATCAGACATGGACTTACTTGATTAGTAAAGATTTTGTGGTATTTGGATGAAAAAATGATGGTTCTTTATGAGAAAATATAATATTATTAATTTTGAAGATAATCGAAAATGATGTAATCGATTTAAAGATATTTGCGAGATTCATGTAAATAGGGAATAAGAGATGAGATTTAGAACGCAGGTGATCCCTAGATCTGAGATTCAACTCACAAACCAAATATATTAGATACAATGATTACAAGAAAACTTCAATTTAAGTGGAGTACATGCCAATGACAAGAAGGCTATTCAAAGATGAAGCAAGCAAAGGTCGATGTACCTTGTTCTAGCGGATCTGGGTACAAGGAGGTTGGTCCTGAAGCAGAATGTCCATTAAATAGCTAATTTTGACTGAAGTTCCTTGCCAATTTTCTTCAATATTCATGCAATTATTGATCCTCTTTGTTCTCTTGTCAATCCTTGCTAAAAGTTGCCAAACATTGCCAATGGAAGAAAAAGAAAAGATGCCCATAGAAAAAATCTGTTAATGTAAGGAGAAAATTTTTTGCCAAACCTTTGATCTTTGTCGACCAGAGTATTTATAAAATTAGGTTCAGGAGAAAAATACGGTTTAGATGACGTGTGTCCTAAACCTGCACAATGCCATTGACCTGATGTGTTTGTTGTTGAAGCTTGTGGCACCATACTGCGTGGCGCGTCGTAAACCACTCTTGTTTGGGCTCTGGTGATAGGTTGTTCTTTGATTACGCTGAGATATAATAGAGAGTGTATCATGACATATAAATAGCTAATGCTCGTATTATACTAATTTTTTCTTTGTTTGTATTACGCTGCACCATGCTAAATTATGCCTTATAGTGTAATTCAGCGTAAAATAGCGAACCTACAAAAAGAAAAAAGAAAGTGTTGTCACTGTGCTTCCTCTATTTCTGATCAATCCTTCCAGGGTTTATTATGCCACACTGTGTAGCATAGCATAATAGGCCCCTTAACTAAGGAAGAGGACCTACCAAAATGTGTGGCATGCTGTAGATCATTGCCTAAGCCTTGAGATTTTTTTCGGGTCGTCGAAGTTTTGAATGTTTGCCATCTTTGATGTTGCGGTGGACTACCTTTGACATTTTCCTATGTAACGCAACGTTATGCTATGTTGTGTAATGTAGTGTAGTATGCCAAAAGTTAATATTTTTGAAACATAGAAAACTCACAAAGTTGAAGGCTTGCCATCGTGCACCCATCGTTTTTTTCTCTCTTCTAAAATTTTTAATTATACTGTGCTGCGCCTTGTCGCGACTCCTTGCCTGAATCGCTAGATTTTTCTGAACCGTCAAGGCCTCAAAATTTTTATGGTGTTTCAATTGTCATCGGGCTAGAAGAAGAAGTGAAGGAAAGATAAGAAATGATTGAAGAACCTCCCACCTTGCAAGAGAAGGATGTGACAGACGTCATGGAGACGAGGCTTACAGAGGCTTTGGATGCACTCAGGCAACCTAGTGATGAAAGGGATTTTCTTAATGGCTTCTTCAATGGATCTTTGCAACTTGGTTATCCACCCTAGCCAAACAGCAAGGGGCTTTTTGGTATGTTCCTTTCAGCGCAATCTATGTATTTGTACTCTTTAATTTTCATGCATTGTTCTTAATTATTTTGATTATTTTTGGCATCAGAGGTAGATACTGAGACTTTTGAGGTACATGCATCTCGAGCAGAGGCATCAGGAACATAGGTTCCAATTGATGTGACCTCCCCTGCTTGTCCTACATCAACCAACTAGCTAAGACCATGGCTTGAGATTCCTAGTAACCTAAAATTTGTTAAAGGCATCGTTGATGATGTTGTTGCTCGCCTACAAAAAGTTCATCCAGAAATAGGTATGTGTATGTCATGTATTGCATTTAGTATCTGGGTTCATTGTTGATTATTGGTGATTCATGTATGTGGTTCTTACACCTACAGGAGCCAAGCTTCAGTGGGATCCCTCTGAAGCTACTCACATTGATGCTCTTCCTGAATTGCTAGAGAATGTCGAGCAAGTCCCAAGGAATGAGTATAATGCGATCTCTGGTTGTGTTGTATAGAACGCCAAATCACTTTGGACTTGTAGGCATTCAGTTGAGTACTTATGGTATGAGGTTCATTCATTGAAATAAGCACTAGCAAAGAAGAGAAATAAGAACAGGGATCTCCAATCTCGTTATGATTTTGCTACTGCTAGACTATCTAATGATAGTGCTTGGTGCACATCTGAAATCACCTATGCACATTATTGGATGGTTTTAAATAGTAAAGTGTAGGCTACACAGGACTTAGCAAAATAGAGGTCACAGATAGATTTTTTTAATAGGAAATGTCAGGATTGAAAATCCTTTGCTGCCAAAGTACGGAAGTGGGGCCAAGACCAGAAGGACCACAAGCATCAGTACAAGAAATGGTTGAAGGAGGAGTCAATTGAACATCACCGGATGGAGATGTTCATTGATGGGTTAGGTTTGTGGTCTGCTTATGATAGGTTTGCTGAGTGTACCGAGGTTGGAGGGATATCCTAAGAGAATGATTAACACTACCTCTCAGAAGGCTGTGACAGGTGTGTTCTCTCTTGAGTGCCCTACTTGGACCCTGGTGGACAAGGGCAAAACACTCACTAGAATTGATCTTGGATTAGATGAGGATTAGGAAAATGTGCCCCAGAGGGATATTCTACAATGTTTGGAGACCAACTTAGGGCCTCCTCACTTGTGAGTGTTTTATTGTACCATTCATTTTTATATGGTTTTGTTGTTTTTATTGTTAGTGTTACTATTTTTATCAGTTTTGCATTTATGATTTTCTTTACTACTCTTACATGTTTTGTCTTGTTTTCTGTTTTCTATTATAGGGACATGTTAGTGATGGAGCTAGCCCCAATGGAGCGAGAGTGGATGACGAAGATGATCTTGGGGAACAACCCCCTCTATGAGCTTATTATTACCCAGATTTTAGCTACTAAATGTTTTTGAGATTTTTTGGATTTTTGATGGAAATGTATGGTTGAAAAATGTAATAACATGGACCTAGTTATGGCATAACATGTTGGAATTTTACTACCATATTGACTCATCATTATATATATATATATATATGTATATTTTTCATTTTCTCTTTTTATTTGCCTTTTCAAGTATTATAGTGAACATATGCATGTAACTAACTGTAAAAATGGAGGAACAAATTGTGAATCAATACTTGTAAAATAGGAAAGTAACATTGAAGTCATAAATTAAGGTTGTAACTTATATCATTTGAACGAGAATTTGACAAAATATAGTGAATGTTTATAAACTTGTCATGTACTGAATCCTAGTTTAAAGCCATTTCGGGCTATTCACACTAGTGTAGAATCATGGTGGACTATTGCCTCTATTGCTAAGGAAAGAAACATTACCAATTTTAGGTCATAGTGGGTAAAAAGAAATAATAGTTTTAGAAAGGTTTTAAAAAGAACTGGCCATTTCTGAATGTGGCTAGTTTAATGTCATTTTAGACATTCATTGGTAGTTTAACGTCATACCAGACGATTGGTAGTTTAACGTCATTTCGAACATGTGGTAGTTTAAGGTCATTTCAAACATGTGGCAGTTTAACGTTCTAGTTGTTGAGTTGCCTCTTGATCTTTTGTAGCTTAATGTGTGGGGTTGGGCATGTGGGTATGATTTTATACTCACCATCCCCTTCATCAGTGATGTCAAAGGGTAATTTCGACTAGGAAACATTAGTGGGAATGTCTCCTATGTTTGCATCTTCTTGTGTTTCTTCAATCCTAGAAGGTTCATGAGTTAACGTTGGGTTCATGTCTTCAATTTTTGACTCATGACTTACTTCAAGGTGTGAGGAAATCATTGGTACAGTTGTATCTCCATGTATGATGATCTCACCACCCTCGTAAGGTAGGTGGATCTCCTAATGGATTGGTGAGGATACCGCTTTAAGTTGGGCTAGCTAGGGACGTCCTAGGATCAAATTGAACCCTAGAATTTCATCAACGACTAAAAATTTAGCTGATGTGGGGAATTGGTCCCTTATTATGAAATCTAAGGTAACCATACCTTTCACCCCAACATAGGAACCACTGAAGAATTTTAGGAAAGAAGTTGTCGTGGGTTGTATTTGTTCAGTGAGTCCCAGTTTTTTGATGATAGGAAAAGGTATTACATTTTTTTCCACACCGTCATCAACATGCACCCTACATATCTTGAAATGATTAACTTGTATTTTTATGAACATAGGGATTGTGGTGACTTCTCTTGTTTTCTCATCTAGCTTAATGTCCTTAGGATGGAACTCTAGGGATGTGGCCTTTTATTCATAAAGCTGTGGGGAAAATACTACATAAATAAATGGTTCATCTATAGGAAGGTCCTCACTAATAGAGATCGAGGTCAACATCCATACAGGAGCTTCCTAATGTAATGATGAAGTCATTACTAGATCATACNCTAAGTCTTTAGCATTTGGAGCACTCTTGTCTATGTAGATTTGGTCCATTTGACCCAACATTTGTATTTCCCATGGGGGAAATTTTGCGTTGGTAAATGCAGATGCTAGGTTTAGAACACAACCCGTGACATTAACCTTGTTTTGATGACTCGTACTAGGGTCATTAATGGATGGACCCATGGGAACAACGTTTAGTGGTGTAGGCTTTGGTGGTCCTAATTTGTACTAATGATTTTCTCTTTCCAGGCACTCTCTTGTTAACCTATTAGCAAGACGTTCTCATAGAGGTCACAGGGGAGTAGAGGTGGATTATATTTCAGGGTGTTTCGGCACCAGGACTACAAAAGGGACACGTCAGTTTTCACGTGGTGTGGTTGTTGCTACAACGGATGAATAGCTTTAGTGGTGTAGGGGATGTGCATATGATGAAAGGAGTCTGAGCAGATGTTGGTGTAGTTGTGTTCTCTGAAGGTCTGTAAATCACAAAAGGTTTTTGTGAGACATCTTGTCTATTCTCCACATGGATAGTATTAATCACATATGGTGCCTCACTAGCATTGAGAGGATCCTTGTAGACTCCCATGGGATGGTTCTAAGGTCTTACTGGGTTTGCCTCATCGAATACTACTTCACCCCTATCAATCATGTGTTCTATATCCTATTTCAAGGTGAAACAGTAATCAATTTCATGACCGAGTCATTGATGATACTCGCAAAACCTATCCAACCTAAAACCTCTTGGAATGGGAGGTTCATTAGGTGTTTCTATGGCTAGGTTTTTGGCCAATTCATAGAATCTATCATGTTTTTGAGATGCTGTGAGAGACATTTGTTTATGTTTAATTAGCTTGACCTTTAGAAGCTGATCGAGAAATTGTGAAGGTTTCATGGGCAAGGATGTGTATTGTGCAGGGTCTTTTCTTTCAAATGTAAAGGCTTGACCCATGTTGGTATTTCTATCTGAGGAGGTTTTGAGTGTAGGCATAGGTGTGTTTCTATCATGGCTGTTTGGGACAGCGGGTTGTTTTCCTTTTTGTCCTGGATGGTTAGATTAGGCTATCTCAGCCACTACTGCTATCGTTGTCTTGAATTCATCTTGCCTTGTATGTTGGCCTCTAAAGGTTGAGTAGGCTAGATCATTGCTTGTTTGTGCAGCCTCTTCTATGTCTTTAATTTTCACAAATGCTTGGCTCAAGGTACAGGGTTTTAAATAATAGAGTTTTCATTTAATAAAGTCATTCGTGGTTGCCTTAAGGATGGTAAGTAGATACGTTTTAGTAATAGGCTCGTGAAGTTTATTTAAGGCTGCACTCCACCTTTGGATAAATTTTTGTGCTAGCTCTAATGGTGCCTACTTAATTTGAATTAAGCTATCAGTGTGGCTTCAGGCTTTAGATTGTATTTGAGACGGGTGACAAATTGGTGTAGCAAGTCCTCTAGAGAAGATATGGAGCTACAGGGCAAGGCTCGGTACCAGTGTAAAGCTTTTCTAGTTAAGGACATAGAAAACACATGAAAAATTACATGAGGCCATGCCTGAAGCAATAGACATTCTATTCCAAATGTCACTGGGTGAGCATTTGGGTCCCCTTATCCATTATACTTGGTAAGCTAGGGTAATGAAACTCCCTTTGGCAAGGTTAGCGGTGGGACCGAGGGATCGATTGGATCATCTTGATAGAAGTATAGTACCTTAACTTCCTCAATGTTCATAGTTTTAAGGTGTTTTAATTCTTCTACCAATGTGTGCNAGCTGGTGGGACCCATTTTCTAGTCACAGGTTGTGAAGTGATTGTTGGTGCTTGTTGGATTCTCACTTGAGGTATGTAATGGATGGACGTGGAAGTGGGTATGATCGATGGCATCCCAATCACTTGAGGTCAAAAATTCATTCCTACATTAGTTTGAGGAGGAGGTTGTTGGGATTGTATTTGTAGAGGTATGATGGAAGTGGATGCATTGGATTGAACATTGAATTTGGAGAAGATGGGAATGGGAATGGCTACTTCTTGTAGAAAAGCTGGTGGTGGAAATATTGTCTCTTCCATGAAAGGTTGAAATAATGGGCTTGTATGGGCATGGGGATTGACAATATGGTATGAATCCCCATGTTCAAATTGGGCTACGAAGCCGTCCTCCTCATCTCCACCCTAAGGCTCTATCGAAGGTGTCGGTAAGCCTTGGCTTCTTGCTATGAGAAGCTGGGATATGAGTTTATGGTGATTTTCAAAGAGCAGGATTATGTCAAATGTTGAAGGAATGAATTCATGACCTCCTTTCTGGATAAGTTCATAATCTCACTTTTCTTCTCTCTCTACATGATCGATGGATAAGTTGGCTTGGATCTTGACATAGATGAAGTTATATTGTTTAGGTGTAAGAGTCACATAGGTAGGGTCTCTGCCCTATAGCTTGAGTGACTAGCATGTAGGGCCTTGGGTGTTTATCTATTTGATGATAGTTATGGATTCGGTAGCAGTCATAGGTTTTGAGGTTTCAGTCCCAAAGTTAGAAGTCAGCAGTGTCACTGGGTTAATTTGGGAGGATTCCATAATGAATGTGAGTAAACTGAGCTAAACAGGCTGAATTCGAGCAAATGCAGTGTGACAAGGACAATGTGACACTGCAGGACAACGTGACAATTGCAACTATAGTGCGACAACTGCAACTACAACATGACAACTACAAGGTAGCATGACAATTGCAAGGCAGTGTGACAACTGCAACTACAGCGTAACAAGATGAACAAGTTTTGGTGCATGATTGACATTTTAACAGAATGAGTAGGCCCTCCTTCTAGTGCCAATTTACTGTACTGACCTAAATCATCGGTGTAAGGCTAGAAGGAAAACAAACACCGACCCTACCTTTTCCTGAGGACAAACTAGAAAATTAAATGAAGGTAGAGTGCCTTGGATGGTCTACACGCAAATCAACCAAGGACTTCCCTAATCATAAACTACGGCTTGCGCTGGGGTTATCGTAATAGATGCTTTAAAGCATAAACAATGTGCATGAAATGTAAACAGAGATGTATGCAGGTACCAAAAACATAAACTAAATGTAAAACAGAGTAAACAGTATAATGGCTAGCAAAACGAGTTGTATTGAATTGCTTAGAAAAGATGTGCACCGGTCAAAGCGTAGCTACACGTGTAGGTGGAAAGTCAAGTGCCAAGCCCTGAGGTGATGTGATGTGTTGTGGTTTAGAAGTGCTTGGATGCTAGGAGTCAGAGTATGCCAAGCACCCAAGGATTGCTAGTTTGATTTTTTTAAACTGTTCAACTCAAAAATTTTCAATCCCATTTATGTGAATTGATAGGGTATTTATAGGATTGGGCTGAGCTCAGGCATGGAATTCGAGAATGGAACCAATGGCTAGGAGATGAGATGAAAGCGGATCTAGTGATATGTGTCTGATGAATAGTTGTATGTGAGTTGGGCATGTGTGGGAAAGCTACGTTCTTGACCAAGTTCACCATATCTTACAACAAGAGGGTCACTCAAGCCCATGGAAATACATACAATTTAGAATGTGAGGTCTCAACAAGCCCACAAATCAAAATTTACAATGTACTACAAGAAAAATCGACCCTAGCTAGCTTGAAACTTCTGGATCTTGGGTTTGACTGCTTTGACCACTACAAGATGCCTGATTCATGTGGTCCCATGGTTGTTTGAGGCTTGTCTGATTGTGATTAACAAATTGAGCTTGAAAGTGCCTTGTTTTAACCTATTTTGAGTAGGTCACTCTATAGCGTGACATGTAGCATGACATGACTCGACGATGATGAAGTTTATCCGAAACTATGATTTTGAAGCTTGATTTTTGAGTGGAACTATTATTTGGCTATAGTTGATCCTGAGAGTGATCTAAAATCTTGAATTCGAGCTTGGATGTGACTTGTTTGGAACCACTTTGAGTAGGTCATGCTATAGTCATGCTACAACATGACATGTGAAATCTTCAAAAAACTTGTGATTTTGAGTTGAAATTTGGCATTCCGGAAGTTGGGACTAAAGCTATCGAGGATGTGCTCTAAGGATGACTTGCACACTGTGGATCAAATCATTTTGGTTTCGTTTTGAGACTCCGAGAGTTGGTCAGGCCGTGGGCAAGCTTCCAATGTGATGAGATGAGCAAGCTGGCTTGATTTAGCTAAGCGTGGTTTCCATGCCTTGGCCAAATTTTGCCTCCCAAAAGCTCTAAATGGCTTGAGTCATTCTTGTTTCAAAGTGTTAGCCAAAATTAGTGGTGTTTCAACACCTTACCTAGCTGACAGCATCTCCCTATAGTCCTCTATGTGTGCCTTAGGAAGGCACCTTAGTGTGCATTCTCCTTCATCCATGTTGGTGAGGTTGAGTTGCTGGCATTCAATATGGTGCAACATGGTTGATGGCTACGTTGCTGCTTTCTTCCTTTATGTTATGCTCTAGCTTGCCCTCTATCATCACTACACTTTGTTTCCCTTTGCCTTGGCCATGCTACACTTGGTGATTATTTACTTTAACTTTGAAAATGATAGGTTTACTATGGTAAAACTCCTATTTATACCCTACTAGGTTGAAGGACACATCACCCTCCCAAGGCCTATCCCATGTCCCACGTCTAATTTGGAACAAGCATAGCACCCAGAGTTAGAAACTTTTTCTAACTATTCTAGTTGCCCTATACTTAGAAAATGTTTTGCATTTTTTTGATTGCCCAATAAACACCAAGCTTAGCCACATATTCAAAACCTTCTAATCCTTACTTAAACCCTTTTTTCCCACATAAACCATGATCTTTTATGACCTTAAAATGGCAATTTT
Source organism: Gnetum montanum (assembly GCA_015680685.1). NCBI lineage: Eukaryota > Viridiplantae > Streptophyta > Gnetopsida > Gnetales > Gnetaceae > Gnetum > Gnetum montanum. Next base: position 32,833 of record MNCI01028660.1, on the reverse strand, counting down.
ATGGCCAATTAAGGCATCAAAATCACTCCACATACTTGCTTATCTGATCCAAAAATTGCAAAATTAGGCAAATTTTCATAACATTGTCTTCCTTATTCTATGCATTTTGCCTTATTAAGATAGGTGCCACTTGACATTTTTCTAGTTGTTTTACTAGGATTTTGGTAGGATTACAAACTGAATGTATACAAGCATCTTCATTTGCCCTTAGTCTTGATTGGACCTTATGGTGATTCCATGAGATGCATAAACATTGATCTCCTAGACTTTGAACCTATGACTTATGACACAAACATAGCATCCTTAGAGACATTTGTAAACTAGCCAAACCATCTAGTTAGAGCTCTAGACCTAGAGGTACGTGACGTAATTGAGGATCCTCTCATAGAAGTCCCTATAGTAACATGTAAAGGCAAGGTGAAGACATTGAAACTTCTTTGTTAAAGCCCAAAATCAAACAAAACATCTCTAAAATCCTTACTGATAACATCAAGGCATTCACATGGTCCTACAAGGACATGCTAGGCTTGGACCCTTGCATAATACAACACAACATTATCCTTGATTCTTGCATAAAACAAATTAAATAGAAAGCTTGCAAAGTCAAGCTTGAGGTAGCATTGGCAGTTTGTGATGAAATCACTAAGATTTACAAAACTATTTTCATCTATGTAGTTGACTATGCTAACTAGGTTTCAAACATCGTAGTTGTCCCTAAGAAAACTAGAAGCATATGCATTTGCACAAACTTCCAGGACCTGAACAAGGTGACCATCAATGATGACTTCCCATTGCCTAGTATTAACCAACTCATCAACACTATGGCTAGTTAGTCCTTGTTGTCCTTTATGGATGGGTTCTTAGGGTACAACCAAATTCAAATCAACCCAAAGCACCAGCTCAACACCACCTTCATGACCCCTTGGGGTTCATTTTGCTATACAATGATGGCCTTTAGACTAAAGAACATAAGAGCAACCTACCAACATGTGATGACATATATCTTTAGTGATTATCTACTAGACTTACTTAATAACTACTTTGACAATATAGAAATTAAGTCTAATTTATCTCACAATCATGCAAATGACTTGGGCTAAATCCTCAAACATTTCCTTAGACATGACCTTAGGCTAAATCCTAGAAAGTTGTCTTTGGCATCAAAACTGATCACATGCTAGGCTTTGTAGTATCAAAAGTAGGTATTCATGTAGACCTCGATAAGGTTAAGACTATCACCAAATTAGTTCCATTGGCAAACCTTAAGGAGCTATGTAGGTTACAAGGCAAATTATAATTTATATATAGGTTTATTGCTAGGTTGACCAATAAGTTGCAACTAATGCAACATTTGACCAAAAAGGGGGTCCACTTTAAGTGGACAACTTAATGCCAAGAAGCATTTGATAACCTCAAAAAGGAGCTGGCTCAAATTTCGATAGTCTACCCTCCTTAAGGAGATAAGCCATTCTACATTTACCTTATAACCTTAGACACATCCATTGCATCTCTGCTTTGCCAAAAGCAATACGATGGCTCGAAGATCCCTATTTACTACTTAAGCCATGCACTAGTGGCCCATGAAGTGAAATACAATGATGTATAGAGAACTATCTTGCCTTAGTCTTTACACTCAAAAAGTGGAGACATTATCTTTTTTGTAGTCAAGTTAATGTTATCTACAAAAGCAATGTGCTCTAGGCCATTACTAAAAACATGTACGAAAGTAGTTGAATTGCACAGTGGAATGCAATCACCATGGATTTTGACCTACACTACGTAGCACAATCATCCACAAAGGGTCAGGCAATTGCCACACAACTTACGGCTTCACCCATAGATGATCAAGAAATAATAGATCTAGAGTTTTTGGATGAGCATGTCAATAGCATAAGTGAAGTGCCTATAAACCTTGAAGTAGTTTTATACTTTGATTATGCTTCAACCACAGAAGGTGGTAGTGTTGGTGACCATTTGGGACGCGACCACCAACGAATGTCCTCGAACAGGATTTCGGTGCCTGCTGGTCTCTGGCAACACCAAGGCCCAGATACCTCCAAATAAACTCAGTAGTTAATGTGAGTATGTGTGTGTGCTGTTGCGGCATG
>MNCI01028660.1:2942-30087 GCA_015680685.1 Gnetum montanum | reverse complement strand
AAGAGCAATCTAAAAATCCCAAAATTACTTGCCAAGGATGATACTATCTAAACCACTAGCTAAACAATTTAAACAAAATAAAAAATAAAATACATAACTCATAGGACCATTACAAAGAGGCTAAAATATTTACTATACCAAGCCATCTTACAAGCAATCTTCTTTACAAATCTTCCAAGATCCCAAGTATGATGTGTGAGACCCAATGTTGATATTCCTCCTTGGCCCCTGAAGCCTTTTTATAGGGCTCAAAGGTAGTTAGGTAAGTTACATATTCAAAAATATCTTACCTAACTTCTCTCCCAAGTAACTTGGCCAACCAATTAGGAGATTACTTGCCCAAAAAGTTAGGAGGTTACTTGCCCAACAAGTTAGGTAAGTTACAAAAAATCTTGGATGGTTGTAACCACCAAGGAGATAAGAAAGCTACAACTAACAAGTGTCCTTTTTAGTGGTTACAAACATCATGGGATTAAGGCTAGGAAGTTACAACTTTTTAAAAAAGTTACCACTATAGAAAATAAAAGCTATGGTGGCCAAGTGTTTATCCAGTAAAACTCCCTATAACCTTTCCATATAGATTATTATTAAAACTTAAATTGTGACTTTATGCCTGTATTAATATTTTTTATGTTATAAATTTGGGCATGGAATTGATTAATAAAACCTTTGTTTTTATAAATAAAATTAGGGTCAATACAAGGACGACGATTTGATATTGTGTCGTGCGCTTCTTTTCCCTCTTTTACCTCCAGCAACCATAGACATTCCCGAATCCTTTACTGCTAAAGTCTTGCAGGCATGCTTCCAGCCACCATGACTGCTTTTGATATTGGGACTGGCTAATTTTTCTTACTTGATTTCCTCAAGCCGTTTCAGTTCTGTGTTTTTTGTACATGGTGCTATTTTCAGAGGCCACCTTTCCTGACCGCCACAACCGCGTGTCGTGTTGGTGTCGCTGCCTCCCTCTTCATCGTCTAGGGCTTCGACGATCGCTATTGGCAATGGTAGGCTCACGAGGATTCGACGTCACTTTAGTTTTGAAAATAATCCTTGTATTTCACAAACCCTAGCAGTGAAAATTAAAAGAAAATTTGACGTTAATGAAGCAGTTTCGGCATGGAGAACGTGCTGAAGAATGTAGTTTAGCAGGGTCATCTAGATTGCAAGATGTTGTAGCCCTCTTCACCATCATCTTCTGTCCTCCACTTGCACGCAGTCCTCCCTCACAGGTTCTGGCGTCGGCACAGGCACTAGTGCTGGTTCTCTCAATGCGTCAACCCACTCTAAAATCGGCGCATAGGCTAACAGCAACAACAACGGCTAGAACGACTCCAGCAGCGGTGGTGGCAACAAGATGATCTACAGTGCTCTTCAGCAAGGGTTTCAAGGCATAATTTTAGGTTTTCTAGGTTCTGCTTGTGTTGCCAACAACTGTGTGAGTGAGGGTTTTGGCATTTTTCCCTAGATGCAGCAAGCGTAGATGAACCCCAACGATTACACCATCATAACCATTCTCAATGGCTATGCCAAAACCATNCAGAATGGTATTCCAACACTTCAACTGAAATCCATTTGAGCACCGGCAGTGGATTTTTGCTAATATCTGGAACATCCAAAAGCCATTTTTTGCCCCAAAATCACACCTAATAAAAATCCTATCATCTCATTCAAACTTTGATTTAGAACCACACCACAGAGTCCTAACAACTGGGCAATTAACTTTGATATGTTATTAGGTGGATACATACCTTACTAGATGAGCCAACAACCTTTGAATACATAATGTTAGAAGCATGACTTGACTTTTGTAATTTATTGAAAATGAAGCAAGAGGCTTACCAAAATCGAACCCATGAGTTTTATTTTTCAAATCAAGAGTCTTACTGTTCCATGGAATGGTCAAATGTGCCAACAGGTAGTGCCGCTACCATTATCGTGTTCCCCTATGGGGAGATCTGATCATTCATGTATCATTTTGTGTTTCCTTGCATGAACAATGTGGTAGAGTATGAAGGTTTTCTTCAAGGTGTATTAGTAGCTCATGATTTAGGAATCCAAAACATAGCAATCTGAGGTGATTCATAGTTGGTTGTCAACCAAGCTATAGAGGTTTATGCTTGCAAGGCATAACATTTACAAACTTACTATGATTTGGCAAAATGCTTGCTTAAACAATTTGTAACTGTAGATGTCCAACACATTCCCCGTAATGGAAATGCCATTATTGATGCATTAGGTACTTTAGCCTTAAGCATAGTTCCAAACATTTTTTCTTCATTGCCTGCTTTGATAGTGGATTACATCAAACCTATAACCTAAACAACAAGCATTGCATCTGTAAATGCAACAAGCATAGCTCATGCCCAAGAGTGGTATGATGATATTAAGACATACCTCCAGCATGGAGAGCCTTCAAAAAATGTATCCTATACCCAAAAAGATGTAGTACAAAAGTGGTCATGGTAGTATGTCCTCATAGGTGATAGCATCATGTGTCGTAGATCCTATGATGGAACACTATTAAGTTGTGTTAGTGGTAGTGAAGTGCAAACGATTATTGATCAAGTCCATGAATAACTATGTGGAGGCCACATAGAACCCAGGGTAATGGCAGCAAAAATTAGACACCTAGGCTACTATTGGCCTTACATGAAATGTGATTATATTTTCAAGATCAAAACATGTGGCATGTGTCAATGACATGGAAACCTAATGCACATGCCACCCACTCAATTTCATACTATGTAGATAACGTGGTCGTTCCAACGTTGGGGGTTGGACATCATAGGACCCATAATGCCTAAGTCTTATGTAGGACATAAATTCATCATAACCACAACTGAATACTTTACCAAGTGGGTTGAAGCCATTCCCCTTAGGAAGACAACATCACAACAAATCTAAAAATTTGTTCTAGACAACATAGTGATCTGATTTGGTCTACCCATAACTATAGTCATAGACAATGGGCCACAATTTAGTAGTGTAGAAAATAAAGCATTCTATGAACATCTTGGAATTAAACATTCCTTTTCATAACTATAGTACCCACAAGTGAATGACCAAGTAGAGGCTATGAACAAAGTCATGATCAACCTTCTAAAGAGGATGCTTAGTAATAGCAAGTGATGATGGCATGAACAACTAGTCTATGCCTTATGGGCCTACCATACAACATGTAGAATAGCAACAAGTAAGATGTAATATAGTCTTGTGTATGGATCTAAAGCAATCTTGCCTCTTGAATTACAGGTATCTCTTTGTATGATCCTCTCGAGCTTCATTGATGAGGTTCAAAATAACAAGTTGAGAATCATTTACCTTGACTCTATACAGGAGTAGTGCATGTAAACACTTGATTTCATTGAGTGGTACCAAGAAAAGCAACAACAAAAGAACCATCACAATCAACATTAATGCCTAATCAAGAAAGGGGACTTGGTCCTCAAGGTCATTTGCAAGCCTACAAACAAATTCTCAACTAACTAGGAAGGGCCTTTCTTAGTCATAAAGGCCTATGACAATGGAGCATTCAAGCTTTCTGATCTAAATAGCAATGAGTTTGCCAATCCAATTAACCACTCATACCTAAAGTCATGCTATGCCTAGTACATAGTGTTATGCCAATGACAAAGCAAGGTAAGGAAACATCTGTTATGATGTTCAACTAGCATAGAACATCTGCTATGATGTTAAACTAGCACAGAACATCTACCATGATATTAACTTGGCATAAAATTTCTTTGGGCTATGACATTAAACTTGCACCCACAGCACAGTCCGCTATGACCTTAAACTCGCCATCCACCATCTGCTACAATGTTAAACTAGCATAATGGTCTACTAGGATCTTAAACTAGCACATCATAGTCTACCCAAACCTTAAACTAGGTTCATGGTCTGCTAAAACCTTAAACTAGCATAACATGTGGTCTACTAAGACCTAAAACTAGGTTTGTAGTTTGGCACCCATAGTTCAATAGACATAGTTCTGTAGACAAGCAAGCATGAATACTTCCAATCCTTTGTCACCTACCCACACCTCTCAGGTAGGGTGGGGTTGGGCATTGCACTTATTGAATGAAGTTCACATCATAAAGAAAAACCCCTCTAGAGCATTTGCAATATCACTATCCTTAACATCTTGCTGATCTTCCATAGATGCCTTTTTGCATCTTGTTGACCTTCTAGAGATACTGCCACCATTACCAATCATCTTGATCAAAGCTCTCACTATTAACATCACTTTCTAGAGAACCAAAGTTACTGTGCCCTAGCCATAGCATTGCCATCTTTCAACCCTCACCATTTCCTGAGCTTGAAAGAGCATCTAGCAGTGCAATTCTCCACCATGCTACTGGGTTTTCTAGCTCCTACCTTTTGTGAGAACTCCCAAGCATCTACATTGCCAACACCTTTATCCACTTGGATGCTCACTTCAAGTGTGGCTACTAGAGCTTTTGTATCCTATTACCACTTGCACCTACACTTGCCTTCCTACTTTGAACACTGCATGCACCTAAAACTGACACATCACTCATGACCCTTGTAGTGCCCTTGCAAATAGGACTTCACCTTTATCTGACATGATGTGGTTGTTTTTCTTGTTCTCTCTATGTTGTTTTTGTAGAATGAAGCCTCAATGATGTCATTCAAGGATGCCTTTCATCGTGGTGGCAAGTCACCACACTACTTTGATGCGTTCACTTTGACTTACTAAGCTACTTAAGAGCATACATCCCTACTACCCTACTACAACCAATTTACCTCTACCTCTTGATCTTACAATTTCTTACACTCCCTACAAGCTTCTCTAATGAACATCGTACCTTTACTATAGTTGACCATAGAACCCATTATAGATGTAACAAAACTCATTGCATGTGGAACCTTTGTGGGCTAGTCAAAGCCCCAAGCAAATGTAACACAACTCATCTTGGGTAGGAAACACATATTCTACAGATGAAACACAATTGCTTCTAAGAAAAATTTATTAAGTGGCATATAGTTTTCCTAGCAACAAAATTTCCTCTTAAAAAAAGGAAAAAAAAGAGAGAGTAAAGGAAAAAACTAAGAAGGCCAAAGCAAAAAGAAAAGAGAAAGACAAGAAAAATAAAACCAAGAGTAAAAGAAAAATGGGATGAAACAAGTACCCAAGTAAAATAGCATAGTTGTCATTTTGCAACCTATCCAATCCTAGATCAACCATCTCACAAGAACTCTGATGAGAGGTCAAAATCCTAAGGGTAGGCCATCTCCAGATGTTGACTTCCTCACAAGCACTCTGATAAGGGATCATGTTCTGGCAACAAGCCATCGTAATGCTACATCCTATAGCCACATGTATAATGAACATCCTTCCTATTTGATGTCCCTTGATCCATCTCCCTAACCTATTCCCTGCCATACCTTATTCCCTTGGCACTCCCAAGCACAATGAAGTGTTCTCTAATCAAGCATTGACAAGTAGTTCTAGTGTCATATTCACTATGGTGTGTTGTATTCCTTTTTGACATCTCGTATGCTAGTCCTCCAAACATCAACAAAGAGGGGCCAATGAAACACCACCAATTTTTGGCATCTTCAGTTTAACAACAAATTTATCTCTAAGTGTCAAAACTTGATAAATTTTCCTAAGTGTTGTGCTATGCTCTCCAACATAGCTAGCATAACATACATTGAGCTCTGTTTTGCAAGATTTTTCTAAGTGTTAGCAGTAGTTTCATGAAAGTTTTTCTAAGTATGCTACTACACTCTTAGTCTACCTACTATGCTCCCCAACATAGCTAGTGTAGGACACACTTCCATGGCTAGTTTGCCCAAGTGTCAAGCTAGAAGTGGTCAAATTTTAATCTTCCACCTCCTAGCTTGTCATGCTTGCTACACTCCCCAATGTATCTAGCTTAACACATGTCCCAATAGAAATTCACCCAAGTGGTAGGCTAGAGGGTGTCAAAATTGTGCAAGATGGAAAAAAATAGTTCAGCAAATTTTCTATCTCTCAGATTGTTATGCTTTTGCTATGTTCCATAGTGTAGCAAGTATGACATAGGTTCTAGTGCCTAGTTTTTCCTAAGTGATGGACAAGGATCTGTCAAGCTAGCTCAACATGGAAGACATATTTGGCACATTTTCTAACTTCTAAGGCTACCTTTCCTACTATTCCCTAGTGCGTTACCTACATACCATGAAGGAAGACTACAAATTTCATCAAAATTTGGCTAACTTTCCTTACTATGGTCCTTAGCGTAGCTAGTGTAACCAATGTGAGACTTCAAAATTTTGCAAATTTTCATTAAGTTTTGTGTTACGTTCTAGAGCGTAGCCAATGTAACACTAGAGAAAAGCTTTCAAGAGCCTCCAAAAGCATCTAGAACTCAACATCAACCTTCATCTCAACTCTAACATTCCTCAAGTAACCAAGATTAGTAGTTTGCATTTCTTTTGCATCCCCATTGGTCTCCACAATTATCCTTATGCTTGACCCTACTTGCAATAGGGGGAACATGTAGTCCTGAAGGATAGCCTCCAAGTTGTACTATTTTGCATTGTTTGCAAATACATTGCAGTTTCTCAAACTTTGGCACATGTAGTCCAAGTAGTGTAGTCATAGTTCAAAAATCTCTAGGTACCTATTGCTATTCTTCAGAGTGTAACACTTTGCTACTCTCATGAGAGTGTAACATGTCAATGTAACCCTGTCTACACTCATGCCACATGGCACCCATGCCATGTGGTGCTTGATCTATGTTTCATGCTAAAACTAGTCCTAAAAATACCCCATTATTCAACACTCTAGGGGTGGGAAAATCACAAGAGCATTTTTCTTTTTAGCTATCTAAGTATCCCTTACACTCTCGCATTTGAGCTCTACACCTTGATGCCTTCTAAAATGCAATCCACCATTGCATTGCACCAACAGAAACATGGCAATAACCAATCGACCAGGTTCAATATCCAATATATCCACCAATTCTACATCCTAGGCATCCCAAAGACTATGACTACACTACTACACTACCACTATGCTTGACTGATGCTACGTACCATTCTCACCTCTTGTCTAGCAAAAGTTATGCTCCTCATTTCGAGGCAATGCATTTTTTTGTTCATAAGCTCTGTTCCATTTTTTTTCCAAATTTTTTCTTTGATATTAGTCATAACTCTCACATTTTTCTGCTATTTGATACACATTTACATGCTCACGTTGCTATTTTTAGGTTGGGACACCCTAATACACTTTGGCTTCAACAATCCTGGTATTCACACATAATGCAATACAAACCCTTCTCACATATAGTTGTTTTAACACCATGTAAGTCCATGTCTGATTGACCAAATTTTTTAGGGTACCTTGTTTCCATTTCTTAGCATGACCCTCGCATGGATTTAGGGTTAGGCTGTCTCGATGTTCTAGCCACCAATGTTTTTAGATGTCACATAATGTTTCTAATTGTAAACTATCATTTTCACACTTTTGGTTTTAAACTATCATTTTTTTCTATTCAAGTGTGAACTGTTCCATTCGGTATTTTCGCCTAACTATTATTTTGCTTGGTTGGAGTGTTATTCAATTGTAGATGTTGAAAATGTTGACATAGTAATATTTTTTGAAATTTTATAATTATTAAGTCTTATTGATGTTTTATACAAGGTTGTAGTGGTTAAGTGTTGGATGGTATAGAAGGTTTCTGAAGCCCATCTTGGTCATTGTAGAGCTAGTGGAGCTCTTGTAATGTCTCCATGTGCCTATTCCCAACACTTCACCCCCTAACATGGAGTCAAAAACCACTAACTATGGATCAATACAGGAGCAAGGTTGTTCCTATTCTACCTATTATAGAACTTTAGCGTGATGATTTGATCATACTTAACATCCCATACTAGAGGTGCTATCATTGAAACCATTTTTCTTCTTTCCTTTAGTATGATTATCAAGTTTCTAGTTGAAGATATAGAGACTCATGAAGATGGTGAAGCATATGGCAACATAACCATCATGGGCACTTGCAAATTATTAAAAATTTAGAAGATGCTCAAATTTAGGAAATACAACACTGATAACACCTTGCTAGTGGATCATTGTGTTCATACCTTATTTCAAATTTCTCTTGGCACTATCTACTATATAGAGGGATATGCGTAGTTATTATAACTTTTTTTTTAGTTTATTATTTACTGTTATTTTTTTATGAAATCATAATAATTTTTTTGTTTCAATTGCCTATAGATATAGGGTCATTGATAAAAGATTGATCAAGGATGAAAACCTTTAACCCTTGTCCCAAACAACAATGCGGGTGTTTACCAAAGGCCCAATTGTGAGGCTTAAGTTGATGGACCAATTGAAGGATGAGCTTGATAATTACATCAAACAACATCCTAAGGCCTACTAGAGGTGTATAACAAATTGGACAATTCATAGCAGGTGTGAAAACCCATCTCATGATATTAAAATGAACCCACTTCTTAGAGTTTGTATAATGCATTTTCATATAGGCAAAGTGAGTATTTTTTGTTTGTAAATTTTGGTTATCTTTATGCCATCATTTTTCTAGTTGTGAAGTTATTGAGTTGTTTAGTTTTTGTTTGTTTAAATCCCTACAAATTTTTGATTTAATTTGGTTTTATTTATTATATTATTTTTGACATGATGCACCTATGTCAAGATAAACAGGTTATTTTTGTTATGTTGTAGAGGTTGTGCCATCCATTGAAGTGATTGTAATCACTCTAAGACACACTAAGGAGATGTTAATTCTCAAGTCAATGAGGCATAACTTGACCAATATTAGTTTGCTAATCAGGAATTCAAGGCTATTCAAGCAATAATCATTCATGCATGCTTGCTTAACATCTTCATGGCCCCAAGCACCATCATTCCACTATGAAAGTGATTAAAATCATTGACTCCTTTAGCAAAGAAGTTGGAAGGTTCATCACCAATGTTCACAGTGTGATTGTTACCTTGGATGTTAATGAATCCACTTTTAGTGACCTCTTTGGTATTTCAAATGAGGGCACAATGATTATCACCAAAGTAGAAAATGAGGTGGATGGTTGTGATGAAGTAAAGGAATGGTTAAACATTCATCATGATAATAAGAGGTTCTCGCTAAGCCAGTTCTAGGTTCTAGAGGCTAGAGAGATGTATCCCCTATTTTTATCCCATGCATTTCTTGAATTGCTGCCATAGGGAAAGAATATGGATGTTGAACAAGCATGAATCATGAAGAAGGTCCTAACCAAGGGCTCCTAATTTAATTGGGCTACTCATTTGATTTTTGGGCTGCAAAGTGAAATCTTGAAGCTATGGGAAAATTTCACAAGGAAGTGTCATGTGCGTTTTGTGTTCTTTGTAGCTTATCTACAAAGATTTATGGAGTTCCTTGTAGTCAGGAAGGATGGATAATGGATGACTCAAGAATCATCCAAACTTACCAAGCCTTGAATAAGGTGTCTTTTCTAGACCATGCATGCCTAGGATGCACCAAAGGATGTGGGTGAATTACTATCCATCATCACCAAAGACTTTGGTGGAAAGCATTGTGCATCCCTTGATAGCACAAGGAGAGAACCCCACATTAATCAAGGAAACATGGAAAAGGTAAAGAAGTTTCTTGCCAAAGATGTGGGTTCAACTAGAACAAAACTCAAGAGGCCTTTGCTTGATGAGATGATGCTAGTCATTGAGGAGTCCTTAAAGAGATGATTAATTATCAAACTTAACTAGGTGCATGTTGGAGTTAAAGGTATATTCTATTTGTTCTACTATCGTTTTGTGTTTTCAAGTTATGATTTTGATTAATGTAATTAAGTTATGGTTTTGTCTTAAGCAAAATGTGTTAATTTTTTCTATATTTTACTATTGTTGTTCTTATAGGCAACCAACAGGAATAGGTGACCTTAGTAGTAGTAGCAATAGTTGAGGCATAATAAAGGCATCAAGAAAAGGAACTGTTGCAACATGTGAATATGAAGATCAATCTCATCCTTCATTGGATAGCTTTGATGCTTTGTTTGAGGATTCACAATTGGGTGAACCTCCTACCATCCTACTAGAGGATCCTTTAGGTACTTATGATTTTTGGTTTTATATGTTATTATCATTTTTGGCCTTGGTCATCAATTTTTAATTACTTATTATGATTGTTGTAGCTACACCTTCGACATGCAACCATGGGTGGATACCCTTGATAATATCAAGTTCATGTGGGACATAGTTCAAGATATGATAAACTATTTGCAATAGATAGTTGCAAAAATGGGTGAGAGTCCTAACTCATGTTTCCTTTTCTTGTTTAGATGTTTTTGGTTTTCATTTAGTTTTAATGGTTATGTACTTTTTGTTATTTTTCCTTCTTTCTCTATTTATAGTTTTGTGTCTAATTTTATTGTTTTTTTTGTTGTCATTTATAGTGACTAAGTTGAGATGGCATCCTAACCAAGCTATATAGATTGATGTGTTACTTACCCTATCTCCTAATGTGGTGAATGTCCCATATAAGTTGTATGATAGTGCCACTCCATGTCCACTCTCATGTGTAAAATATTTTTGGGAATGCAAACACTCCAATAAGTTCTTGTGAGAACAAGTTGTGGTGCTAAAGTAAGGGAAGAAGAAGATGATAGAGGAGGTGAAGGATCTTAGGGATTGTAAGAAATTCATGGAGGTCCAATTGACCAATAGGAACTCTTTGTGTACTAAGAAAATAACTTAGGCATGCTACTAGAATGCTATTTATGGCAACGTTTCCTTTCCTAGAAAGCTACCAAGACAAAAGCTTTATATGGATCTCATAAATTGCATGACTAGCAAATGAAAGGACTATTGAGCTTAAGTCCTAAAGTGGGGCCAAGTGCAAAGGGATCATAAGAGATAGTACAATACTATGTAGGATGCCTACCTCAAGTGGTTACAACATGACTCTATAGAACAATGTCAATTGGAGTTATGTATGAAGGGGATCCATGTAAAGGATGTCTACAAATTATTCATAGATAGTGTGATTGTGGCTAACTTCCTAGTTCATTAGATGACTATTGACTCAAGAAAGGTAGCTACTACCACCTTCTCACATGAGCCCATTACATGGAGTGACATCAATGAGAGAAACATCCTTATTGGTGTTAATCTTGGGGATGGAGACTAGGCTAACATGACTAAAGACTAGCTGTTCCACCATCTAGAGGTTGGTCTATAGAATTTCCTCATGGAATATGCTACTTCAGAATCCTCTTAGGCTTGCTTATTTCAGTTTTTATATGGTTTATTCTAGTTTAGCTTTGTTTATTATATTTTTTGATACTTAGTTTATTCTTTTCTGGTCATATTCTTATGTTTTATCTTGGTTTTGTTGTGTGTTGATCACTACTTGGTCTTATGTTATCATGGTAGAGGCACCAAGCAATATCAATATTTCCAATAGTGTGGAAATGAACATCCACCTCCTCCTATAGATGTCACCTAGCATTGACCATTGTGTATTTTTAGTTATTTTTATTGATGATGTTTAATGTTGATGTTATTGAGGCTAGTGTTAGCCAAATATTTAGTTCTGAATGGTTTTATTATTCTTAGTTTATTGTTTAAAAATTTTTCCACACCATGTGGTCATCACTATTATGTTGTAAACATTTTGATTTTAAGTTTAATTTTTAGTTTTGGTTCTATTTTTCTAGCATTATGGTTTTATTATGATTTTATAGTTTGTTGTTATAATTGATGTTTTAAGGCTCTAGTGGCTATCCTGATTATAATGTAATAAAAAGGTTGAAATGACTAGGTAATAAGGCTATATACTAAGACAAAAGAAAGTTTAAAAGGTTTTTTTCTAGTTTTAGGCCATGGCAAGCCTTCATTTTTTTGCCAATTTAAGGCCTTAGCAAGCTATACAATAAAGGAATACATAAAAAATTTTATGTTTTTTTTTTTAAGTTTTAAAGTTTCTTATAACTTTTTTGTGTTTATCGTTCCGATAGAGAAAATAAAATTCTTTAATAAGAAAAAAATGCAAAAATGAGTAAACTTCAACCCACAAATAAGTTAAAGTTTAAAATAAAGTAAAATGAATGGTGCATACAGGTAAAATATAAAGTAGTCTAAAGGCTATAGGTACATATGGGTACATGATTATGAGTGCATAAGGTAGGAGGATTAGGGGTATACGTCACTTGCTTAAATGTTTTCTAATCTTTGAAAGATTAGAAAATGTATATATTCTATGTTGCACAAGCTTGAATTTCACATCACCTTTGCTAACAATGTTAAAGGGGATCCCTCTCCATGATGCATCAATGGGTCCATCATTGTTGGTCTTGTCCTCTTTCGCTACCTTAGAATTTTTTATTTTGCAACTAATAGTAGGCGTTTCTTCCTAAAACTACACTTGGGACACTTCTTATGCTTTTGCTTCTTGTGATTCAATTACTAAAATTCTAACTTGGAGGAAAAATGGTCAAGATGAACTAATCAAATTCATTGGTTACTAGCTTAAAAATTGTGAGTTAAACTATTCAGGATTAGAAAGGTAAGCAATTACTATAACTAAGGTGTTAATGCATTTCAAGTATTATTTAGAAAGTACTTTAATCCATACCATCATAATAGAGCTTATTGTTAAGTAATTTCTAGCTCAAAATGAAATTGGATTAAAAATATAAAATTATATCACTAACTGTCAATGATTTAAATTTCATTAGAATTATGAAAAATAGTTAAAGAAATGTGATTACCCAAATTAATGGCCAAAGAAGCTATAACTTGTGTACTAAATTCCAATAATAAAAATTGATATTTTGAAATTTTAGAATTATTTGCTTCAAGAAAAGTTCCAAATAATTCAATTATAAGTCAAAGGAGATATTTTCTTAAAAAGAGAAATAAGTTCATGGTGAAAGATGGAATCCTCTATAGAAAGGATTTTAGAGGAGTTCAATTGGAATATGTTAGAAATGATCAAATTAAACTCATGTTGGAAAAATTTCATGACCATGAAAAATTTTCTTAAGATTCACCTAAATCTACTATGTAGCACATATTACATTATAGATTTCATTGGCCTAGCATGTATCAAGATATTGGCTCAAAGATTCAATTTTATTTCAAATGTCAACTTCATGGGTCAGAAATTAAGAAAGGTAGTACTCCTATAAAACCACTAATTATAGAAAGACCATTTGAATAGTGGGATTTAGATTATATCAAAATAATTACTTCATCAAAAGCTAGACATAGGTTTATATTTATACATAAAAATTGTTTTACAAAGTGGATAGAAGTAAATTCCCCTAACAAAAAATTTAGCTTCAAATATAATAAACTTTCTTAAATATCATATCCTAAGTCATTTTGGTATGCTAGAAATACTAATATCAGATAATGGTCCTACATTTCAATTTGAACAATTTATAAGATCGGCTCCCAAAATTCAATTTTTCTTTTCTTCTAATCAAATTATTATTCTTAAAGAAATAGGTTAGTTGAAACTACAAATAGGAGGCTTATTTCTTACATAAAATAATCAATGAAAGAGAGTTCAAGAAACTACCATAATTACCTACAATCTGCTTTATAGACAGATCACATACAAATTAAGAAATCCATCGATGCCTTATGCTATAATCTACTATATGGAATAGTTGCAAGAATTACAAATAAGATCATAACATTATCTTCAGAATTTTTATAGTAGTTAAAAGATAGAAAAAGATAGAAGTTTAATGTATTTCCTTATCAAAAGAGAGGTTTATATTGATAAATCTAGAGATAGTTTATTAATAAATGCATCATGAATCAAAAGATGGTTAGATAGAAAATCTCTAACAAGGGCATTCAGTGTAGGTGACTTGGATTCTCTTTTGAACACTAGAAGAAGAAACGATCATAAAAAAGTTTCTACAAAATGAGTGAGCCCATTCATTATTAAGAAACAAGTATCAAATAATTCCTATAAGCTATCCATTATGGATGAAACCGAGCTAAAGTTCCCATTTAATTTCATCCATCTTAAGTAGTACTTTGGGCAATCATGCAATACCTAATAGAACTAAAGAAAATCAAAGGTTATAAATATGTAGATAGTATTTTGTTTTGAAATTTAATAAATAATATTAGTAAATATTTAATAAGCATCAAATCTAGTTGTTATGACGGTAAGAAATTTTTGAGAACCTTGTTTATATAATGAAGTGTAACTAGTTGTCCCATTAGCTAAAAATTTCTAGGTTTAGATTACTATAAAATTGAAGAAGAAAAGACCTTTAATTCCTTATTTATATAAATGTTATATTAAGCATGTCATAAGGGTATATTACAAAGCTTCAAAATATGGAGCTCCATAAAATTATCCTTACCTATGGTGATTGGCTAACGAGTTTTCTCTTATGATAAATAACCACTCTATTCATGGTCAAATTTCTGATTATTACAATCAATGTTTAGAAATTATGATACTATATAGCAATGAAGAAAATCTAAAAAATTCAGATTTGTGAATAGAAGTTTTCATCTCAAAAGGTATTGATTAGTTTGACTAAGGGAAAAATTAAGGTCTAAGCTCAAACTTGTAATAACAACACTAGTCTAAAAGAAAAGGCAAAGGGGATTCTCTCACACCAATTTAAAAAGGAATTAGCTAAAGAAAGAAATAGAATGGCCATAGTTGAGGAGAAGACTCTAAATTAAGAAGACAAAAGGATGGCTGGACTTGTAACCAAAATTGAGTATGATTGAGCTTTCAAAAGAAAGGTTTCAAAGAAGATCATGATGACTATTTTCTATTCATTAGTTAAATAGTTTTTGGATAGCTAGGCATATGTATATATTCAGCATGACATTTAGGCTACATGATGAAACATCTTAAGGAAAATTCATGTAGAAAATGAAAGCTCATAGCCAAGATTTTTGTTGTAATTTGGTGGAGATTTGAAGGTAAAAATAATTGCCTTGTCTTCCTAGAAAAAATCCTATCATGTGGCCTTGTATTGGTAGAATTTTAAATATTTTTTGAATGTAAAATGATGAGATTTGTAGTTCAGATGCTAAAAATTCCATTTATTCTACCTTGTGGGGGTTAAAACTACTCCATACCTAGTGAATCTCACATATGCTAGCATGTGGAGGTTAAAAATGCTCCACAAGTTGCACATTCCATTTATACTAGCTTATGGAGGCTAAAAATGCTTTGCATCTTACAAAAATTGATCTTTTATCTCACATGCTACACATTCTAGCTCCACATGCTATGGTAACATGTGGAGTAGCATGTAGAATTTGGGCTTTAATTTTATACACTGCACATCTTAGTCCCACATGATACGGTAGCATGTGAGGCACCATGTGGTACTTGGGCTTTAAACCCACATGATGCACCTTAGCCCAATAATAACCTATAATGCTCCAAAACTATAGTAGATGCCATCACAATAAATTCATAGAATACAAATACCAGATTTAATGCATCTTTCAAGACCTTTTTGAGAAATCTCATCATAGATTACTTAGCAAAAATAGCAAAGCTTTATAGCAAATTTTTTGTAGCCTTCTATTAGCTTTGATAGCACAAATTTCTAAGCATAGAACACAAAGTAGACATTTATTATGTTGTAGATAAAAGCAAGAAATGAGTGCAGACTTTGTATAGAACACACCATGTCATCTACACTAGATCATAGTAGGTGTATTAATTTCTTAGCCTTTGAAAGCCTTGATCTGTACTCTTTTTCAAACATCCATTTTTGTCATTTATTGATTACTATATTTAATAGAATATTTGTGGTCATTTCTATTTAGCTATATTTTTCTTTTATTTTACATCTTCTTAGATCTTATTTTGCATTCTCATTTTGCACATTTTATTATAATTTATCCTCAATCTTCATTAAATTGTAATAGATTTTTCAAGTCCATAATGTGCATTTTTGAACTTACAAAAGGGGAGATGTATAAGTTCCTCAAGTTCAAATTCTTTGAACAAAGCACACACACCAAATTTAACATGGTTCTACAAATTTGGTAGTTCACACTTGGAGGGTAGGTTCTAAGCACACCTTTATACTTTTTTGCTCTCAAATGTGATTTGAAGGGTACCACAACCTATACAATCTCTAAGCCCTACTATGAAGTGTTGTGATGCTACACCAACCACTCAACCTTGCAAGGTCTTGTTAGGCATAAAATGTGGTTTCCAAGCTTTCACAACCTTTACAATTTCAAGTTTCACTCTGGAGTGTTATGTTACAACTCCAAGCACTCAATCCCAAAAGATCCCAACTAGCTCAAGCAAGATGCCTTCCTACAAGAAGCACATCAACCCCATAGGATCCAAGGGAGAATAAAAATTACAATGGATGAATGCAACTTAGTTTATTGATCCTTGGACTTTGAGGTACAACACACTTTATAATGGAAAAATGATAATACAATGAGAAGTAATAGTGATTACAATGATTGTATAAGATCTTGTACAATTTCCAATAAGAGTAATGTCTTCTTATAGTCACCATGTTTCCAAATCCATCTTGGAACTTATGCAACAACTAGCTAACTATAGCTAATGGTCATGGAAGACATCTTCTTCATGCCTAAGACTTCTTTGTGTATTTAACTCCATTCTAGAAACATGTCTTTTTCTAAGGAAATATGTCTTTCTAAAATAGCTCTCTATTCTAAGAATACATATTTGTTTGGTGAAGATGTCTTTACCTAATGAAATACATCTGCTATTTCTTGGAGATGTCTTTATCTATGCATCCTTCAATTCTACCAAGATGTCTACTGTTTCTCAAATATGTCTTTCTTCACCTTCCTTTACATGATGAATTCTTCATTCCTTATTCATAGTCTTGCATTTTTTCATGCTTCAATAATGACAAGTTTTCTTATGAGTTATTTTGTCCTTGTCCATGTTTCTTGAATTCATGCATATTTGCTTAAGACCTTGTGGATTACCTTATCCTTTTAGCTCTAAACTGGTTCATTCCTTATCATCAATATAGGCTTTATCTCATCTTATTTCCCAAGTATGTTTTCCTACAAACACAAGAACCACACAACCATACATACAACCTTTTTCTCCATTTTACTTAACATTTTGACATAGCAAAAGGTCCATACCTGAGCCATCTACAAGACCATTTAGGAGTCTTCATATCTTTTTTTGGGCTTTTGGATGTATGAGTTAAAATATTTTGGATACGATCTTTCAATTTTCTAACACTAATATTTTCCTTCATTATAGTTTTTGGTGCTAGAAGGAAGGCCTTCTCATAAATTCTTCAATAAAAACTTGTTGCAAAAACATTTCTTGGTTGTATCTCTGTTAGCCTATCAGCTCATTTGGTCAAACAAAAATTCATTTTGGATTTTTTGAAGAACCACTATGTGGCTAATAATAAAATTTATTTACAATAGTTTTTACTATTAATATTGCAGTTACAACATACAATGTTGCATTAATTCCATGTAGTTTATAACCAAAGAAAAAATTAATTTTTTATAGTGTAGTGCATTGCAGTATCATATTTTTCTACACTAGCTTTATAGTTGTAGTGCATATTTCTAGCTTTGTTTTCACCATTTTCACATTGCAGTTCTTTTTGGTCTTTTCCCTTCCATACTCTATCACTTGTTTCCATTCATTTAAATATGCTAGAAAAATTTTAAACAAAATTTTAAAAAATTACTTACTTTTACTATTGTAGTGTCTTTAAAACTTATTTATTCCACACACTATAGTTTTAGAAGCTATAGCTTCATAGGCTATACTCATTTCATATGCTATAGCTCCACAAGCTATAGGCTACAACCTTCATATGCTACAACCCTACAAGCTATAGCCTCACATGCTAGGAGCCTCACATGTTGTATCCTTACATGATATGAGTCTTACATACTACAAGTTTGTAACTTATGTAAAACATTAATGATCATAGAAATATTTAACACCTTGAGCAATTAATTTGTTCACTATGTTTTATGCCTCTTTCCTCTACTATCCTACCACACCATATCATCATTATTGCTATGAACTAGTTGTCTACCTACATCTATGACCATAAGGATCCTACGATGATGAAGTGCAAAAAGTACCTTAAGCCCTTAGGATATGGGCGAGTGCATCCTAATATTACCCAAGAGTATTATAAGTTCATCTACATGAAGATCCAAGCTGGTCTTAATATTCCACATCAAGACTTAAACTTCAAGCATGAATTTGAGATTATCCACAAGAATGAAAAGGAATATATTCCTTCCCTATGTGAAAAGATAGAACTATCCAAAGCTTACATTCACACGCTAGCCGAGCTAGTAGATAATGATAAGGAAATTGTAGCAAGTGAGAAGTTTAGCCTAAAGTGTGATTAGGATGATTAAGAGGTATTTGATGCTCATTATAAGGAGCAGGCCCAAGGGGAGGAAAATTTGCATACATACAATCCTAACTTTATGATTAACCCCTTTTATAATACAAACGTAACACCTCCAACCTTCTCTGGAAAAAGTTCACAACTAGTTTCCTACATGTTTACATCTCTCCCATTTGCCATGAAATACTATTCCATGCAACCACTACCTAGTGTACTTTCCATACCTCCTTCATTCTCATTTTAGTACACCCTTCTTTGGGATCTCAAAACCCACAAACCTCTTTCATACCATTTATTTTCTTTATCCCACAAATCCCTACATAGATATCATTTTCCCTCTTTAATTCTTCTATAATAATGATAACAAGGCATTTTTGCATGGTGTCAAAAACCTATTGCCTAGCCTCAAGTTACTCCACCACTCATAAAGCAAGTTGTGCAACCTGTAAAACCTACATGAACATCTTAGATCCTAGATCAAGCTTTCTAACTAATCCAAAGCCTAATCAGCAAGCTAAAAAGCTTGAGGCTAGCACCATTGAATTGGTAAAAGTCATGGACTTTTACTAAGATGATCCAATAAGCCCCAATGTCCTACAAATAACCATTATCTTATGTATAACTATCCCTCACTTCATCAAATATAATGGTAAAGGTGATTCCAATGCTCATCTAATTACCTTTTTTTTGTAATGCTTATTACTATAGGCTTTGCCCCACATTGTGGTGCACATCTTCCCTATATCCTTGACTATAAAATCTCTTGACTAGTATCAAGCACTAACAAGAGGATCTATCTCTTCCTTAGATGACATGATGAATTAATTTTATAGCTATTTCAAGTACAACTTGAAACTCTAAAAAACACTTGATCAACTCATGAAAGTAAAATAGATGTTCCTTGAGCCCATCCAAAAATTCATACAAAGATGGATTGTCATGTTAACAAGATACCTAAACCCATATTTAAAACATACCTCTTAGCCATATTCAAGGGGGCAATTAATGATTTTATCAAGTCCAAGATCAATTATTTATATCCCCAATCCCTAAGCCAATCCTTTTCCCAAGTTAACAACATATAAGATGTAGTGGAAGCCAATAATAATCCTAGGTATGTAACCTATAAGAATCAACATAACAAATAGGATATGAAGAAGGGCAAAAAAGCATATGTAGCCTTCACCACTATGGCTAAGAATCCAAACCCACCCAAGGACCAAAGACCATGTTACCTAAGGCCCCTATCACTGCTCCATAGCCATCAACATTAGGTGCTTCCATGTCTAACCTGCCAAAGCCTAACATTAAGAAAAAATATAGATCTAAGTATATCAAGCTTTCTATGAAAGCATCTGAGCTTCTTGATTAGCCACTCAAGAATGGTTGCATTTAATACAAGAAACTATCTAGGAATGCTCATAAGAGGTATGATTTGATATGTGAGATCACTAAAGATCCCAATACAGCCATAAATGATAACCCTCCTATGCCTAAATACTTCAAGCTAGACTTGTTCTATCACTATCACCAACTTCTTGGCTGTGATACCAATTTCTTCATTACTCTAAAAGATGGTCTGCAAAAAATGATTGATAGTTGAAAGTTAATTCTAAATGCATCTAAAAAGGTTAGGCCCTAAATTTAGTGAATGCATGTATACAAATATCCTCTCAACATGGATAATGACTAATTCACGATTATAATCTTCAACATACATGATAAACATAAACCTATTAGGAAGTCATTTGTGGTTCAAGTACCCCCTTGTGATAAGAGGACTTTAACCTCTACAAGTTTAAGGACTTCTTTTGTCATAAAGATACTACCACAAGTGCCTTCCAAAGAATCATTCATCATTAGTGTGCTCCCTCCCTATGCTAATAAGCCCATGATCCATGTTGATCAACGTCCTTCCATGGTATCTAATACCTCAATCTCTTCCTTAAAAAATAACAAGAAATCACCTCCATACCAACATAAGAAACTAGATCCTATTCCTAAAGCTATGGACACTAACCAATCAAAGGTATAGAAGGAAGTAGGTCCACCGAAGCCTACCCCAATCTTAGCCATACTGATGGAATCCAATGCTTGAATCACATCTACCAGCCAACCTAGGAAGGGCAATTAAAAACAAGAGAAGGAAAAAAGGCTTAAACAACAACTGTTAAAACATAATGTTAAAATCCTACATATAATGAAGGAGTTCAAGGCCAATAAAACTAGCAAGATGGTAAACAATGATAAATAATTCCTCTCCTCCATGCAAGAGGTTATGCTTTCATTAAAATTGAAGAATTATTTATTAAGCTTATACAATTTTTTTATGACCTCCCCTTCCCATCATGAAGTCCTAGTTAAGATTCTAACTTTTATTTCTATGAATAAGGATATCCTAGCTAATGAGTCTATCCATGCAGTGATAATCCTACCTATGGTAACCAAAAATGTTGGTGGCTAGAATGGTCATGCTAAGGGGTCCATAGCCATGGTACAACAATAACCCCACATCCTTCCAAAGGGCCATTTTTGGAGGGGGAAAACAAGGGCGGAGCATCTAGGACAATCTTGTCAATAGAACCAAGACTTATGGAGTATTTCAATGAACAAGTGCTAGGGGTTCACATAGTATTTTTAGTGATACTGAGGTCAACTAAGCCTAAGTAGAGTGGGGTTTCCCAATGCAAGAACAATGGTTCAAACATGTGAATATGTGTAAAATAGCAAAAAATGTGAGTGTGACGCTAAATGCCAAAGAAAAATGCTTGAAAATGCAATGGAGCTTAAGAGAGAGAGAGAATGGCACCACCCCAAATTAGGGGAGCATAGCAATTACAAAGGAGAGGTAAGGAGGTATGCAGTTTACAAATAGGCATAGTAGGCAACATAGTCATAGTATCTTGGGTGTCCAAGCTATGAGACTGATGTTCACCATGAAGTTTGTGCCTACTAGGTTGGCTACCGCAATGTCCTATGGGTTGTAGTATTCGATGATGTAATGGGTAGTATACAATGGTATTGCAGTGATGTGCAATAATGTCCAGTGGTATCCCAAAGTTTTTTCAAGATGCTAAGGATGTTCAGGTGCAAGGGTGCCAATACCATGATGCCAACTGCTGAATGAAAATGCAAACAAATCATTTCAAAATTCCAATCCCTAAAGTGTAAAATGCAAGGGTATTTATAGGGTTAGGGTTGATGTAAAGTGTGGATCAGGTGCCACATGGAAAAAGGGGTAGTTGAGGCTATGCTAGACCCAACTATGCTTCCACTAAAGTAATTGGTGCTACACTCTAGTGTGCTCCAATGGACCCCAAGAGATTGCCAAACTATGACTACGCTACCAAGATTGCATGTGCTAGATTTGGAAAGACCATAATGTATCTACAAAAAATGCAAAATAGTGCATTTTGGAGGCTACACTTTGGGACTATGCTCTCCCCTCTTTCAAGTGGAGTCAAGAATAGGTATAATTTTGGGATAAATAGGGGGTGTAAACAAAATGCAAGTTGCTAATCTTGCTTTCTAGAGAACTACTAGAGCCAATATGGAGGCCTGTGCTAAGCTCTAGAAGCTTTTGGAGGCTGTCCTACATTGCTATGCTAGCTACACTGTAGAGCATAGCCCAATAGTTAGGAAAATTCTACAAAAATTAAAGTGTAGTGCTAGCTACACTCTAGAGCATACTAGGAAAATTAAGAGTATAGCATTGACACTTAGAAAAAATTGCTAAAATTTGTAGTCCTCATCCGCATTATGCTAGCTACGATCTAAATCGTAGTAGGAAGGGTAGCCAAAGAAGTTAGAAAATCTACCAAACTACTTCCTCCATTCTAAACTAGCTTGATAGCTCCTAGCTTGACACTTAAGCAAACTATCCACTAAAGTGCATGCTACATTGGCTATACTTTAGAGTGTAGGAGGTAGAATAGAAGCATAACACAACACTTCAAAAAAATTTGCAACTATTGTCAACACTTGGAAAATTTTGCAAATCTGCCTCTAAGCTACATGTTACACTAACTATGCTCTAGGGGATAGTTCCAGCAGTGCAAGCATGGGCCAAAAACTTAGAAATAATTTATCTCATGTTGACACTTTGAAAAATTTGCTGATGTGGTGTTGTCACCTAAATTTGGTGGTGTTTCATTGGTCCCTCTTTGTTGACTTCTAGAGGAATGGCCCAAGAGACATCGACAAAGAAACTAAAATACCATAGTAGACATGGCTTGGTAAGTCCAACCAAGCACATTGGGGGAATGTGGTGAATGGCCATTGTAATGAATCATGCCCCTAAATGACCACCTCTAGGGTCTCATTCTACAAGCACAATGTAGAGAAAATAAGAAAATAACCACACAACATGAAATAAGAATAAACTACTAGTTGCAAGGGCATTGTAAGTTCCATGACTATTAGACCAATTGCAAGAGCTTGCAATGCCAAAGTAGGAATTCTAGTGTAGGTGTAGGATCTAGAAGGCTACAAAATCTCTAAAAATGACATTGGAAGTGAACACCTCAAGGAGGCTAGCAATGTTGCTAAGGGCAATGGTGATGTAGGTTCTTAAGACTCCACACCAAGGATAGGAGCTCAAAAATCCAACAAAATGATAGAGGGCTAAGAAATTGAACATGCTTCTATGTCTAGGAAATGGTGAGGACTAAAGTATGGTAGCAAGATGGCTAGGCCAAATTACTAACGATACTCCAGTGGGTGGTATTGATGGTCAGAGCTCCAACCAATAATGAAACACCCAAGAATGGTGATGTTGTCAACATAGCCTAAGGGTGGTACTATTGGTGATGGTGGTGGTAGCTCTGGAAGGTCAGCAAAATTCTTGAGGGCATTTCCAAAGGATCAAAAAAATTCCAAGGATGGTAACATAACAAATGTTCTAGAGTCCTCTCTTGACAACGTGAGCTTCATTCTAGAACTACAATGCCCTACCCTACCCTACCCATGAGGTGTAGGTAGATAACGAATGATTAAAAGTATTTATGCTCACTTGTCCACAAAACTGTGTGTGTTGAGCCATGCATGTTGAACTGTGAACCTAGTTTAAGGTCCTAGTAGACTACATGTTGTGCTAACTTAGGATCCTAGCAAAATGTGAACCTAGTTCAAGGTCCTAGTAGACTATGATGTCCTAGTTTATATTCCTAGAAGACTGCTATGTGCTAGTTTAACGTCAAAGCGGATGATGGATGTTGTGCGAATTTAATGTCATGATGTAAGGATAAGCTATGCTAATTTATAGTTATAGCAAACTATGTTGTGAATGCCAATTTTTAGTGTCATGGCCCAAGGATGTGCTATGCCAATTTAGCATTGTAACAGATGCATTGTGCCAATTTATAGTCATAGTAGACTTGCTATGCTAATTTATAGTCATAGCTAACTCATTGTGCTAGTTTATAGTCATAGTGGACTCGCTATGCTAGTTTATAGTCATAGACGAATCTTTCTTACCTTGCTTTGTCATTGATGTGGTGCTATGTACTAAGCATAGTATGGCTTTAATTATGAATAGTTGATCAAATTACCAAACTCATTGCCATCTAAGTTAGCAAGCTTGAATGCTCCATTATCATAGGCCTTGCTAAACAAGAAAGGCCCTTCCTAGTTGGTTGAGAATTTATCCATAGGTTCACAAATGGCCTTGAGGACTAAGTCCCCTCTCCTAATTGGGCGTTGATGCTAATTGTGGTGGTGCTTCTACTATTTCTTTTCTAGGTACCATTCAATGCAATGAAGCATCTGCATGTGCTCCTCCTTTATACTATCAAGGTCAATGGTTCTTAACTTATTATTATAGGCCTCATCAATAAAGCTTGAGAGCATCACACAAAGTTATGGGACCTATAATTCAAGATGCAAAATCGTTTCAAACCCATATACAAGGTTATATGGTATCTTACCTATTGTTGTTCTACGTGTTGTGCGGTAGGCCCATAGTGTGTAGACCAACTACTCATGCCATCATCATTTGTTTCTAGTGAGCGTCTTCTTCAAAAGGTTGATGATGAATTTTTTTGTGGCCTTCACTTGGCCATTTTCCTACAAGTATTATGGTGACAAAAAGGAATGCTTAATGCCAAGGTGTTCACAAAAGGCTTTGGTTTCTACACTAATAAACTATGGCCTGTTGTCTATGACTATAGTTATGGGTAGACCAAATTGGGTCACTATGTTGTTAAGGATGAATTTGCAAACCTTTTGTAATGATATCTTCCTAAGGGGAATAGATTCAACCCACTTGGTAAAGTATTCGATTGCAGCTATGATGAAGCTATGTCCTACAGAAGACTTAGGTGTGATAGATCCTATGATATCCAAACCCCAACATTGGAATGGCAATGTGATCTGTGTGGTATGTAGTTTAGTAGGTGGCACATGTAGCAAGTTTTCATGTCGTTGACACATATCACACATCTTGACCTTGGAAATGCAATCAGACTTCATGTACAACAAATAGTAGCCTAACTATCAAATTTTTTATTCCATTGCCTAACGTGCTATGTGACCTCCACAAAGTCCCTTGTGGACTTGATCAACAATTGTTTGTGCTTTGTTATTGCTAACATAAATTAGTAGTATGAAATTGTAGAATCTACAACATAGTGTGTTATCACCTACAATGACATACTATCGCAACCACTTTCACACTGCATCCTTTTGGGCAATGGTTAGATATTGTGGAGGCTCATCCTATTGAAGTTACACCTTAATGTCATCATATCATTCTTGTGCATGAGTTGTGCCTGTTATGGCTATAGATGCAATGGTATTTGTTTTTGTAATAGGCTCAGTGCATTCTACTACTAAGGTGGGTAAGGCATGAAACATGTTAGGTGCAATGGTTAAGGCTAACATAGCAAATGTGTTGACAATGTTGTTTTTGTTATAGGGAATATGTTGGATATTTGCAGTTGCAAATTGTTTGAGAAAGTGCTTTTCTAAGTCATAGTAAGGTTGTAGATGTTGTGCTTTGCAAGCATAAACCTCTATAACTTGGTTAAAAACTAACTACAAATCACCTCGAATTGCTAGGTTTTGAATTCCTGGGTCATAGGCTACTAAGATGCCTCTATGGAGACCTTCATACTCTACTATATTGTTGGTGTAAGGAAATGCAAATTGATAACTGAAGGGTCAAATCTCCCTGGAGGGAAGTGTGATTATGGTAATAGTACTACCGCCTTTAGAGGTTAAAGCACCTTCAAAGTGTAAGATTGCCTTAAAGTTGGTAGGTGCTTGGCTTATTATGCTAACATGCTCATGCAAAAATTTTGAATCTATCATAGCTTGATCATTTATTGGTGAAGCCATTAGTTATGTAGCTATTGCTTGACCTTTAGTTGATGCTTTTGCTATGTAATGAAAGTCAAAATTTACAACTATTACCATGTAATCTAACTACTTTTGTAAATGTTCATGGTGATTGTCTAGAGTACATTGCTTTTGTAGATGATGTTTACCTAGCTATAGAAATGATAGTGCCTCCACTTCTTAAGCACAAAGACTAAGGCAAGGTAGTTATTCTCCACATATTTGTACTTTGCTTCATGGACCACTAATGCATGGCTTAGGTAGTATATAGGGACCTCTGAGCCATTGTCTTGCTTTTGGCAAACTAGAGAAGTGATGGACATGTTACAGGTTGTAAGGTATATGTAGAATGGTTTATCTTCTTACAGAGGCTAGATTGTAGGAAGTTGAGCTACCTCCTGTTTAAGGTTATCAAATGCCAGTTGGCATTGAGGTGTCCACTCAAAGTGAACCCCTTTTTTGAGCACATGTTTCATGGGTTGCAACTTGTTAGTCAACCATGCAATAAACCTACAAATGAATTATAATCTACCTTGTAACCCACATAGCTCCTTAAGGTTAGCTAGTGGTGCTAAGTTGATGATGGCCTTAACCTTATTAAGGTCTATGTATATGTCTGCTTCTAATACTATGAAACCTAGCATGCAATTGGTCTTAACACCAAAGACACACTTTTTGGAATTCAATCTAAGGTTACATCTAAGGAAACATTTGAGTACATGGTCTAAGTCATCTGCATGGTTGTATGCCATTTTGGACTTAACTACTATGTCATCAATGTAATCATTGAGAAAATCTAGGAAATAATCACTAAAGGTGTATATCAAAGCACGTTGATAGGTCGCTCCTGCATTCTTAAGTTTGAAAGGCATCATCGTATAGAAAAACATCCTACAAGGGGTCATGAAGGTGTTGGCGACCGTTTGGGACACATCCGCCAACGAGTGTCCTCAAACAGGATTTAGGTGCCTGCTAGTCTCTGGCAACACCAAGGCCCAGATACCTCCAAATAAACTCAGTAGTTAATGTGAGTATGTGTGTGTGCTGTTGCGGCGTGTGGTTGTGTAAACTGTAACAATTGCATTGTGTGTGAACTACAAATGACTTACTTTAAAGAGATTCAGCCAACTTTGCCAGGTACTGTGAGTTCTTTAAAATTTCCTATTTTGTTCAACTGCCTAGTCTACGCAGTCCTTATAATACCTACTTATAACAAATAAAATTTTGCAAAAGCATTTGAGCACAACTCCACAATCTACTCCTAATTTTCCCTAGAGAAAGAGATACGTCCACAAGAAAACTAGAAATAGAGCAAGATTCGATGGAAATAAGCAGAAAAGAAATGAAAGCGGATATGTGTAGACCTCAAATATTTAAACAAGGTAAAATGACACGAGTAAACACTTCGCAATAAAGCTATCCCAAATTCAATATCTAC
>MNCI01028659.1:151693-174051 GCA_015680685.1 Gnetum montanum | reverse complement strand
AAAATAAAACTTAGTGTCTAAATAACTAAAATCATACATTTTGATCCAAGTAATAAGATGCACACTTTTACAATAGGAAATGAACATGTAGACATAAGCTTCCTTTCCAAGTATCTTGGCTTAGAATGCTCTTGCAATTACAAATGGGATCAGTGTATTACTCGAAAAGTTATAAGTGATATCAAAGCCTTATTAGCTTTAAAAAGAGAATGCAAGAAAGAATCTATTATGGCTTTGAATATTCAAAACTAACTCTAACATGTCATTGTTTAACTAATTATTTTATATGAGTGTATTTTATAGGGTCTTGCTTTATCAAATGAATATTGGAAATAAATAGAAAAAATTTAGAAGCTTTTTCAATTCAATGAATTCAAAGTGAAGAGACAATTACAGTATGATATTATGCTTTTTGAACTAAGGTTAGTGCCCTTAAAAGTTAAAAATATTTTTTAGTTTAGAGCATACACTCATAATCGTTTTGAATCCTAACTAGATAAATATTCAAAAAAAGTTATGATGGAAACCCATGATAAAGGATCATTTAAGAAAATAGTTCTATGGCTTAATACATCGAGTATTGAAGATTACATTATTTATTTTTATCGTAATCCAGTTTACACATTAGTAAAACAATCTTTATTTCAAAATTAGAACAATTTATGAAATAACATTTGATTTTCAAGTCATAATAGGCTACATCAAGGGTTTGCACATAGCCCATGTTTATTTGCTATAATTATGGATGAATTAACAAAGGAAATACAAGATGAAATCCCTTGGTGTTGACTATTTACATATGATATTATGTTGGTGGATACATCTCAAGAGAATAGTGGTGATATAGAAGTAACTATTCAATACAAAATGGTTCCTCATTGCAAACAATATTAATACTTAGGATTAATCCTTCAATCAGATGGTAAAATTGATATAAATATTAGCAATGGAATTGAGGTAGGATGGTCAAAATGGAGACAATCTAGTGGTGTTCTATGTGATAAAATAATACCAATAAAATTAAAGGAAACATTTTATAAGACAATGATGAGCTCTTCTACAACTGGATTGGTTAGGTCACTGGTTCATCACCTTATCTATGACTCATCCAAATGTTAGACTCCTAGAGGTAAGCTTGGGTGATTCAGGTACCCAAAACCAATGACAAACTTAAGAGTTTATTTCCTATTCGCTTAACATCCTAGCTTTTCCCTCTATCAATATCTATCACCTATTGATTGCTAGTATATCCACAAAACATCATTGCTTTCTAACATAAAGAAAAAATACAAAAGGACTCCAACTTCTCTCTCATTAAAATAAAATAATATTTGTATAAACTTTATAGCCTTGATTCACACAAAGATAATGAGAAAAATTCTATACAAGGATGAGACTCCTTACCTTACTCTAATGTTGAGAAAGGATTTCCAACTCTGCTCATATAAATGAAATGAAAATAATAATACAAGAATAGAAGGAGAAATGGGAAATGCTAGAAATTACCTTAAGGGAATGAGCAATCAGGCAGCAAAGAAAAATTGAAGATACAAGGGCCACCAATGAGCCTTAAAAGTTTTCACCTACTAGGTAGGTGGCTTCAAAGTCTTCACATATAAGGTAGGTGGCCTCCCAAGTCCTCACCTACTAGGTATGTGGCTTACAAGACATACTTCTTAAATTTCTCCGTCAAACTTTGCGTGATGATGATAGGTGCAGACCATTTCTTCCCATATGGTAGATTTGATGAGTGCTCCTCATGGGAAACTTTGACTAGCTATAAATTTTATGTTCAGAATTTGTTTTATGCAAACTAGTCATCAAGATCACTTAATTTAAACATTTTGGACATGATGGTATAGTGTTATATTTTTCATTTGAGATCATGTAATCCTAATTTTTGTTCCTACAAAATGAGATATTCAAAAATATTATTAATTAAATAGAATGTAATATAGATGATAACAATTGTCTAAAATATACTTACTAGTAATATAATATAAAGTAAAATAAACATTATTGATTAAGAAATATTACTAATTTAGGTGCTCATCATAGCCTATCATTTTGCCAATCCCTTGGTAAACTAATATGAAAGAAATAATGAGTACCAAAAACTTATTATATATTTTTCATGAAGAAACCAAAGTACTTAGAGGAAAACCTCAATTGTTGGCCTTTATTAAGCATAAAATGAGTAACCAACCATGAAACTATTATTGTTATTTGTAAATTTATTCTTCTATCTTCTTTTCTTTAAAGCAAAACCTTACATCCAATCATTGAGCAACCCCCTTGTTAATCTTGAAGTCATTACATTAGATAAATCTTTTTTAAAAATTGTAATGAGTAATAGGAATTAATTGGAAGTATTCAATTGTATCTCATATCCTTTATTAAGCATAAAATGAGTAACCAACCATGAAACTATTATTGTTATTTGTAAATTTATTCTTCTATCTTCTTTTCTTTAAAGCAAAACCTTACATCCAATCATTGAGCAACCCCCTTGTTAATCTTGAAGTCATTACATTAGATAAATCTTTTTAAAAAATTGTAATGAGTAATAGGAATTAATTGGAAGCATTCAATTGTATCTCATATGAGTTAATTTTTTTTTAGGTTTATGTATTTATTTATTTATCTATTGTATATTTTAATATATAGTTTTTTAGTTTTTAATTTTATTTTTTTTGTGATTTATATTAGAAATCATTCTAGACTTTCTAAGTATTAACCTATGCCAAGTTGGCTTCTATTGAATTCTCTTATTTAGTAGTTAAGATACTAAAATTTTTGAAGCACCCTATCCATGTTTAACTTTGATAGCCTAGCACAACTCACAAGTACAAATACTATAAAATTTTAAGAATGACTTTCCAATTTTAACTATACTAACATGTTAGGTGCATCATTCCCTACACCTCCCTTAAACTAAAAGTAGGCTACTGACATTTTCAAGGTGATAACAGGGAATGAGACATAATAGAATGGATAAAGAACTAACAAACTAATCAATTGCCACAATATTATTAATCATATTATCCCATGGAAAAAGAATAATAATTTAAATTCAAGTAGAATAAAGTATAGCATTTAGAAAATTATCTTTCGCAAACTACAAATACCTAAAGTACATAAAATGTCATAAAAAAAGATGAATGCACATAGATCAATAGGCCAAGAAAAGTAAATATCAAGCTCCCTTTTATTTATATATAATGTTTTGATATTATTATTAATTTTTTTACTTATTATACTTTTTTAAGATTAAAAATGCTTGAGATCTCCTAGTGCTACAAGAATCTAAAACACTGAGAAGCTTATTGCATTGCCAATAAGCATGGTCCCATATGAAAATTTGCTCCTGGTACACATCACTTCACATGCTAGAATTCCAACATGAGTATTGGTTGCTTGGTTGCATTTCCAGTAAACAAGATCTCATATGATGAGTGGAAAGGTCCCCCTACATCCAACCATATAAATCACTAAGGAATTTATGTGCGATCTAGTTGAATTCTATGAACCTAAAGTTCTCTAGTGCACTAGTTCCTCTAGGAAGTGAAATGGGTGTTGAGAACATTTGTTGTCCTCCCAACTACACTGGTGAGGCTCAAGGGTATGGTCTAATTGTCATTGAGGTACATGATTTTTGTCATTTTATGTTTTATAAGTTTAATCTCCTACAACAAGAATGAAAGGTAGAGGAATTCAATATCTAATTATTCTACTGTCTAACTAGCCTAACACAAGTAACTGCCCCACTTTCCTGAACACATCTTGAACACATTTAATGCT
Source organism: Gnetum montanum (assembly GCA_015680685.1). Classification (NCBI taxonomy): domain Eukaryota; kingdom Viridiplantae; phylum Streptophyta; class Gnetopsida; order Gnetales; family Gnetaceae; genus Gnetum; species Gnetum montanum. The sequence continues at coordinate 170,250 of MNCI01028659.1, read as the reverse complement.
ACTGGGCTACCAAAAGTTAAGAGTTACTAGGTTACCAAGCAATATATGTATCCTTGAAGTGGTCATGCTTGTGTTCATTAACAATTAGAAATTAATTTCTTAATTAAAATTCATTAAAGCAAAATGGATGATAGTAAAGTGCATTAAAGGAAACATTAATCTATTCTCAGTGTTGCAAGGATTGTCAAAAGAGTTCATTTTTATTCCCATCACACTGCTACGCTCAAGTACATTAGTGTTCAAACAAAGATCTATACACACTTAGACTCCTGATGTGGGCACTTAGAAAATATTCTAACTCTGGAGAAAAAAATTGCAAGAGCTTCGCTACTCTGACTAAAAAACTGATATGAAAATTATGAGCCTAGGTGCTATATTTATAGATTGGTGTATACCCCCAACATTAGATATTTGATATCACATGTTGGATCCGATGTTAGATACTAGACATTGCAGTAGAAGAAAAACATGATTCATCATACCCTCATGACTGAATGAAAACTCATCCTTGAGTGTAGAAGAGGAGGAACAAGTTTCTTACAAAATATTAGGTAGGTATGGGATTATTGATTGACATAAAAACTACCTCAGATAGAACAAATAGACTCTTTATTTCCCAAGTGTACGAAGTTACAATCTTTACAAAATTGAGTGTTCATGACAAGAGAAGTGAACACCCTAGATAAAACTAACATCCAATGCCTCTTAGTAGCTAAAGATTGTGAGAGAAGATTCAATGATCATGAATGATCCACATCGTGTGGTAGTACCACATCATCCTTGGTGTAGATAGTCCCGCTTCTAGTCCATGCTTCCCATTGTAATCACAATAGAATCGTGAATTAGTATGCAATGTGTAACACATGGCTATTAAATGCCTTGTCTCATCGGTGGTTACCCTTGGCTAGATTGTGATTGTGGTAGATTAATTCCTTTTGGAGTGTTGGCAGGAAGGCTGACAAATAGGGTAAAATAGATAAGCTGTCCATTAAATTTGAAAAATTTCTACACTAGAAAATATTTGAAGAGGGTGTAAGAATTATTAATAATAAAAAGGAAAGTTTACTGAAAAATGTTGTGAAAATGTGCATAATTGGATGTCATTGATGGAATAAACAAAAAGATTTGATCATAAGAATGTCTAAAGATAAAGAACTTAACCAACCCAACCAAAAGATATGCAAGTGGGTCCTCCCTAAAACAGGCATAGGCCTTTTCTGCCCTTGCATAACTTCAAACCAAAGAGTCTATGGGCTTCATGAATGATTAATGGTTAGAGAAGGTTAAGTAAAAAAACTTGGAAGAAACTACCTAAGAATTCTGACATATCAAACCAGGACATCAAACAAGAAAATGAAACTAGGAGTGAGGTGAGACATGGAAAGCATAGATGGATGAGAGAGAGTGGAATGGAGTTCCTGACTAAGGTCACATCAAGTCCCTTTTGGATTTTATGGTTAAACTACTTTGAGAAGATCCAACATTAGTCCAAACGAAAACCAACCTCATTCAATGACTTTGCATCACTATTCTAAGACTAGTCCATCCACTGAGATACAAAAGTGCTCCCATAGAACAACCATCATTCCTTCTTAGAAGGGAAAAGAGAAGTAGGAAGTGAGGAAGGACCTTAGTTAGAGGAGACCTTTAGGCATGGGTAACATGTCTTTCTAGTCCCGTAACTAGTGCTTGTAGCTCATTTGTTTTGTCTAAGGTGTATGCTTTGAATTCCAATCGTTCTTTTTTTTTTGAAATGGGAACCATACCATGCAAAAACATATGCGTTTATTTTGTCTAAGGGGTGTACTTTGAAATCCAATTGTTCCTTTTTTTTTGAAATAGAAACCACACCATGCAAAGACATGCTTTTATTTTGTCTAAGGGATGTGCTTTGAATTTCCATCATTTTTTAATGAGAACCACTCCATGTAAAAACTTATTTAACTTCCTTTATTAGTCAACATGGAATGGTAAGTAATCCATGAAACCACACATGCACCTAAGAAAATAGAAAGGTGCAAAAAAATACTAAATCCCCTTAAAGTCACACCCTATTCAAACCTTTGAATCCTTTCCAATTCTAAAAACTACCAAAGTTACAAATTTGTTGAATTTTTGTTAATGAAAAAGATATTGCATTTTTTCAGATTAATGAAAACCATATAGGTTGTAGATGGGTGGATGTTATGGACTCATTGCTTGTTGCATGAAAAAGAAACCATTTCCTAATCATCCATAATGAAATTCAAAGCCAAAATCCGGACACCAACAATTAGATAATAAAATAGTACATACCATCATCAATCAATGCATTACAATTATACCTAGCACTTATTAAAAAAAGTTAGAAAATCACACCAAAATAAAATAAAATAATATATAAAAGAAAGTGTAAAATTTTCAAGAAATAGCAAATGTACTAATGATGGTGTAAGACAAAAATTAGAAAAGATTAATAACATGAAAATAAGAAGATGCAAAGTATAGAATGTGTAAAAAAAAAAAAACAGGTTTTAAAACAAAAAAATGTGAAACAAAAAGTTGAAAAATTGAGGAGCCACTTATATGATTAGCATGCGTGGCCATCACCCCCATGACTAAGTTGAAAGGAGAAGATCCAAAATATGGAGCGTGGTTGTCCATCCGATGAGATGTTTGTTGTATTAGCTAGCTTATGCTCATGGAAAAGTTTGATATGTTGGATGTTGACCAGTTGTTTCTTATCTAGGCTCTTAGGTTTGTAAATCATCATGGCCCTAGAAGAAAAAATTTTGTAAATGATGTAAGGTATTTCCCACAATGTTTGAAATTTAGTTCATTTAGGTACGTGTGTGGGGTTCTAGTAGAGAACCTTATCTCCTAGTTAAAATTTGAATTTTTTAATTTTAAGGTCATGGAACTTTTTGTTGTAGGCCTTGTGCAACTTGTTAGATGATTAGATTACCAATTGGTTTTCATCTAGTAGGTTGAGATTCATTAGTCTTTCTTTTTGTGCTTGACTTAAGTCAAGGTTGAGATCATAGGCTGTTGAAATTGTACAAAGCTTAGATTGAATAGGAAGTGTTGGTAATTTTTCATACACAAGCTCATAGGGAGAATAGCCTATAGGAATTTTCCATGTTGAACAGTAGGCCCAAAGGGCATCATTGAGTTTTGTGTTCTAGTCTTTCCTATATTTGCTAATGGTTCCTGTTAGAATCCTTGTTATTTCCCTATTGGTAACCTTAGCTCAACCATTGGCTTAGGCCTGGTAAGGTGTTGTGAGTTTATGTTCAACCCCCAAGCATTGCATAAGCTTCCAAAAAGTAGTGCCTCTAAAGTAAGTTCCATTATCAAAAATTAATGCACATGGCACACCAAACCTATTTACAACATTTTCTTGTACAAATCGAGCAATAGTAGAAGATGTATAGCCAATGATAGATGTTGCTTCTACCCATTTCATACGATAGTCAATAGCGACTATGATGTACACCTTTCCATTTGACATGGACGTGATGGAACCCATGAAATAAATGCCACAAATGTCAAAGGGTTCTAGTGGTTGAATCCATTGTTGAGGTCCCTCTATTCAAGTAGTCATTCCACGATCTTTTTGGCATTGTTCGCAAGAGCAAATGTAATGATGAGCATCCTTGAAGATTTTTGGCCAATAATACCCTACCATCAGGATTTTAATGGTCACACATCTTCTAGCATAGTGTATTCCACAAGGAATGTCATGAGCATCTTGGAGAACACATGGTTGATTGGAATTAGGGATACACCAATGATCTAGGCCATTAGTGCACATCTTGTAGAGGTGTCTATTGACCTTCATGAAGTGTTTTACTTGGTGAAGAAACTATTATTTCTTCTGGTGGTCCAACCCTTATGGCATCTCTTGGATGGGAAGATAGGTGAGAATGCCATCATACCATTTAGGNTCTTGCAAGAAATTGATCTTATGATGATAGATCAAAAGGACACTGAGAATGTGGTCACTGATCACTTGTCTTGGTTGTGATGGGACAACAAAGAGGAAGAAAATANCAAGAAGTAGATGCCTCTATGGTTCATGTGCACAAACACCTTGTATCCAAGCACATATTCCCTAAACTTCTCTAGAGAAAATACCACTACCATCAGTCCTTTTTCTGTAGTGGTGTAGTTTATTTGCACATCCACAATGCTTTGGCTAGCACAATAGATGTAGTATGGACATTCCTTGTCATCCATCTATGTAAGAATAGCTTCCAAGACATAATTTGATGCATTTTTCATGACATGAAATGGTATGGACTAGTCAGGTGCTTGTAGGATTGGAGTTTCTACAAATTTCTCTTTTAGATGTTGGAATGCTTTTTCACATTCTATAGTCTAGATAAATGGAACATCTTTCTTTTTTAGCTCAACCAAAAACTTTACAATCTTAGATAAATTCTCTATGAATCACCGGTAGTAGCTAGTATGTCCAAGGAATGATTGAACATCTTTGATACTTTCTAGTTGGCAAGTTATTCCTTAGATGAACTTTATTTTCTTAGGGTCTACCTCAATTACTGCTTATGATATTTTGTGCCCCAAATACAATGCCTTTGTGGACCATTAGGTGAATTTTTGCTAATTGAGCTACAAGTTGGTTTCAACACATCATTTTAGCACTTGATCAAGGCAATCTAGGGCTTGCTCAAATTTAGCTCCATAAGTGGAGAAGTCATCCATGAAAAATTCCACACCACTTCTAATTTTCTATTGAAATATGCTCATAACCAAGTGTTAGAATGTAGTAAGAGCATTGCATAGACTGAATGGCATCTTGTGATATGCAAAAGTTCCCCAAGGATTTGTCAATGTTGTCTTTCCCTAGTCCTATGGTGCAATTTAAATTTGGTTATAGTTACTATAACCATCTAGAAAACTATAGTAGCAATGCCTAGATATTGTGTCTAGCACCTAATCAACAAATGGCAATGGAAAATGATCCTTGAATGTTGCCATATTTAGCAATTGAAAATTGATGCAGACCTACCACTTACCTCCTTTCTTTGGCACAATCATGAGTGGACTAACCTACTCACTATTTGCAATGGGATAAATGAACCCCACCTTGAAGAGTTGTTCATTTTCCTCTTTTATGACTTACTTCAGTTTGTGGTTCAATAATCTCTGTGGCTATGTCTTTGGCTTCATGGTCGGATCAGTGTAGATACGATGCTGGCATATCCTAGGATCAATCCCTATGAGTTTAGGATATGACCAAGCAAAAGCTTCTGACCATTTTTCAACCACAATCAACAACATCTTTTTCTGCTCTGGAGTAAGATTTGCATTAATTATGAATAACTTCCCATTTTTTAAAAACACATCTTTCATTTTGGCTAGTAGTTTTTTTAGTTCAAGGGAATCTTACTTGAAAAATTCAAGAATTTCCAACTCTCCCCAATAAGTATCATCATTTACATCATTAGAGAGTTGGTGATGAACTTGCTCTAGTTCATTCATGCTTATGGCATATGTGCATGTTAGGTTCTCAGTCAATTCTATGCAAAGTGTTCTACTCTTAGAATCAGCAGTCAACCACTGGTTGTCCTCTTATTCTGTGGCTACTGCATACAGACACCTTTTAATTTCTACTTCTAGTGCACACTATTTGCATTCAAAAATAGATGCTTATTTCATGGCGTAGAGTTTTTGCACACAATTGGATCCTATATCGTTGTACATGATGCATGGAACTCACTTCTTCTCAATCTTTTTGAATGCATTTTTCTTGGATATTTCTAGGGAAAGATCTTTAATGCCCATTCTTGCATCAACAGTGCTAAGCCATGCCCTTCCCATGATGATTAGAAAATCCCCTTTGTAGTTCTCCATCTTGATCACTAGGAAATCAGTAGGATAAGACCACCCACAAATAGTGGTCACAATGTCTTCCACCAGTCCCAATGGAATAGTGATGGAATGGTCTACCAATTCTAACTTGATATTGCTCTTCTTAAGAGGAGGTAGGTTCCATGTAGTGTACATCTCATGAAAAACTAGATTGATACTAGAATCTAAGCTAAGAAGAGTTTTGCATAGTTCATTCCCAGCAATCTACAAATAAATAAGAGGACTTCTAGGATCGGCTAATTTCCTGGGAAGGTCTCTAGCATGAATCTAATCAGATACAGTGTGAGTAAGCATCATAGTATGGATCCCGGGTGGTGTTTGATTTGAAGGGAACTCGAAGAAATTAGGTACAGAGAAAGATGGAGGAATAGGGTTGTCAACCACAAGTGTATTTGAGGGCTAAGGTGGATTTCAAAGTCAAAAGAAAGGTCTTTTGTTTGATCAAGTATTTGACCTAGTTAGTTGATGATCCGATTGTAGATTAATAGCCCTAATAGCATTGTGTTGTTGCAATTGAACTAGTAGTTTACCCTACATAGGTGGAGTAAGTCAAAGCTATGCAACTAGAGGAGGAAGATGTATAGGGACAGGAGGAGGATAAGGACAAGAGATGACATCCCCTCTTTCATGTGGAGAATGAGTTTGATAATAATTAGAATGGTGGTAGTAAGATTAAAAAGTAGAAATGTGATTGGAGGAGTCACATGAAGACATGGGTTGCTGAACGTAGTACCCATATGGATCAAGTTGTTTGTAAGGGTACTGCTACCTTGGTGGTGCCAGTGCCCATGATTGTGGTTGCTACCTCTATTGATACTACTCATATGGTTGCAGTGGAGTTTTGTTAGGAAAATATTGCTATTACTGGCAAAACTACCTAAAATTACCTTGAGGATGAGACAATCTTTTGGATGTTTACCTTTGTGTTAGTCATGGATTCAAAGCATACATCCCAGACTCCTATAAATTTGACACTATGGGGCAAAATTCCTTAGGATGTACATATTGGCAAATTTGACACCCACCATCGTCATCTAATTTGCTTTCCACAACTTCTTCTATTGTAGCAATCTTACCCTTACCTTTTTGATAGGCACATTCAATTTCCTTACGCATCCTGCACTCATGATCACTACCTTATTCTTTGGACTATTTAGAAATTTTTAGGGAGTCCCATAATTGATCAACCTTGGCCATAGTTTTAGATTGAAATTTTTGGAGTGGAAAGGTTTTGTTATTCACCACCTCATCAAATGTGGATTCTTCCTCACTATCATAGAATCAAACCTTCCTCTTTCAAATAGAAAGATTGTAGTTGCACTCTTCTACACTTTCTCTTTTTCTTAATTCATCCTCCTCTTTAGTTACCTACTCAATTAATCTCTGTATCTGACAAGTGCTTAATTTTCATAGTCACCCCTAGGCATAAACACCAAGGGTTCTCCTCATTTCTGATCAAAGCCCATCTACAATGTGACGAAGTTGATCCAGTTGAGAATAACCATGGCTAGAACATTTGTGCATTAAGAAATAGTATCAACTGATGGTAGCATCCAAGGGTTTATGTGTTCCTTATTTTCATCTTTGGATCTACCTTCTTAAGTTGGACACTCTAGGGTATGTTTGATATTTATCATTAAACAAGTCAAGCATGGTTCTTCATCGTCTAATAGATTCCAACTCTAAGGACTAGTACCAACTCTCTTCTTCTTTGATGAGTATCCTTGGGAACAACTAAAGTTTTTGCAACTCATTCTCTATGTTCTAAAAGGCACATTCATCTCGAAAATATTGGAGATGGTTCTGTAGATTAGAGTTATATCCCCCTTCAAACAAAAAAATATTGTTCATGTCTAGGCTTTTGATCTAGCTATCCTTGACATGCCTTGTTGGAATTCATACCGCCTCTACAATATTGAGCATACTTTGAGTTGAAAGAAAAAGCTCATTATAGCCATGATCATAGTGCCTACAATGCCCTCTTCTACCCCTTAATTCATGGTGATGTGCCTCTCTTGAATGTTCACGTCCTTGATCTTGCCTTTCTCGATAGTCCCTTCAATCATTTTGGTCCCGTTGGTCATTTTGGTCACCTCCATCATAGTCTCACCTGCTGTGGTTGTGATCAAAGCTAGAAGAAGAAAAAGAAGATGACAAAGGAGAAGAGGAAGAAGGACTGACACCATCATGATGCTTGCTACACCTCTTTAGTAATCACGACCATGATCATGATCTTGTTTCTTGTCCACATTCTTACCTTAAATTACTCTTCCAGATCCTTCTTTGTCATTGGATCAATTCTTACTAGAACTAGTATTGTCAATTGTGGACTACAAGTTTTAGTTTTGACCTCCTTCACCGAAGTCAAAGAGAGGAACTTCACTGAATGGAAAACCCCTAGAGAAGGGTTCCCCATCATTCTTTTGGTATAGTAGAAATGGGGAATCATTAAATCCTTTTCCCTTTGCAAATTCATGGTGTTGTTCTAGCTATCAATCCCATAGATGTTGTGCTTTAGTGGGATGATAATCCCTAGCATCAGTATCTTGCACAACCTACTTAGCATGACATTCCTAGAGACCTCATCATCTAAGCACTTGGTAAAGCATTGTAGGAATGAATTTCTCAAGTGGCAACACAATGTTTCCCTTCATGTCATGCCACCACAACTATTTATCCTGATGTAGGATGAAGGTGAAATTGGGTACATACTCATTAAAATGAGCATGTACCACTTGATATTGTTATAACACTAGCTGATGGGCTCCATTAAATTTGGGTGGAGAAGCACTTATGTGACAAGAAGAAATTTTCCATTAGATGATAAAAACATAGTGTGCTTTTAAATTTTTTTGTAGTAATTGTAAAATATGATATGACTCTAAGGTTGGTTCTAATGATTTTGAATGATTTCTACTAAATCGTAGATAGCACATGAAACAACTAAAAGGTCCTCGACAATGGTGCCAATGATGAGTGGCAAGGTACCCCTATGCCAAACATGAATCACTAAGGTGTTTACATGTGATTTGGTTGAATTTCATGGACCTATAGTTCTCCAGTGTACTAGTTCCTCTAGGAAGTGATATGGGTGTTGAGAATGTTCGTTGTCTTTCCAACTACACTTGTGAGGCTCAAGGGTATGGTTTAAGTGTAATTTAGGTACATAATCTTTCTCATTTTATGTTTTATAAGTTTAATTTCCTACAATAAGCATGAAAGGTAAAGAAATTTAATATCTAATTATTCTATTATCTAACCAGCCTAACACAAGTAACCACTTTCCTAGATACATCTTGAACACATATAATGCTACTAGGCTACCAAACATTAAGTGTTACTGGGTTACCAAGCACCATATGTATGCTTGAAGTGGTCATGCTCATGTTCATTAACAACTAGAAATTAATTGATTAATTGAAATCTATTAAAGTAAAGTGCATTAAAGGAAACATTAATTTATTCTTAGTGTTGGAAGGATTGTCAAAAGAGTTTGTTTTTATTCCCATCACATTGCTACACTCAGGTACATTAGTGTTCAAACAAAGATCCATAGACACTTAGACTTTTGATGCGGGCACTCAGAAAATATTCTAACTTTAGAGAAAATAAACTGCAGGATCTTCACTACTTTGGCTAAAAACTGATATGAAAACTGTGAGCCTAGGTTCTATAGTTATAGGCTAGCATATACCCTTGACATTAGATATTCAACACTGCATCTTGGCTCTAATGTTGGATACTTGATTTCCTAGCAATAGGGTTAAATAATATTCTTTGTGTGACCATGGCTACTAGTTAGTAAGTTATCCAACCTACTAAATTATTTGGTAGCAATGGAGACTAGGACTAAAACTAAGACTAAATTAGAAATTAAATATAGAATTCTATTCTATAAGACTACTTTTAAGTCTACCTCCTTTACTAGGGATCACATATTTTAGGTCTTTTTGACACCTAAAGCCAAAGCTAATTGGACCTTACATAATGCAATAGGATTCATGAAAAATAACTATGTTGACAATTGGAGGATTCAGATCATCATCTAGGTATTTAGGGTTAGATAGTTGGATTTCAATTTTAGGTTGCTCCATGTCATATAAAACTTAAGTCCTTGACCATTAACTAGAAAACTGGACTCACTATCTTCTAAGGTTATAATTTCAACACTACCATTAGGATAGGCTTCAAGAAATTGATATGGAACTTCCCATTTAGAAACCAATTTTCCTAGAAACATATGAAGTCACATATTATAAAGTAAGATCTTATCACCCTTGTTAGAATTTTTCTTCATTATGTGAGCATCATGATGAAGTTTGGTTTGCTTGTTAATAATACATTTCTTTTTAATTGCCTCAAGATGTGCTTCATCAAGTTCATTTAGTTGTATAAGTTGTGCTTCTATATTTAAAGCCTCATCAAAACCTATTAATTGAGCTAAGAGTCCAAAATGATGCTTAATTTCAACAAGTAATAAACATTGTTTACCATATACTAGTTGGTAAGGAGAAATACTGAGGCTAGGTTGCCAAGATGTTTGATATGCCCATAAGGCATCGTTAAGTTTTTTAGCCTAGTCATTTCCTCTTACAGATACTATCTTCATCAATATTCTAACTATAACCCTATTCACATTTTCAACTTGACAATTAGTGTATGGATAATATGGTGTTACTAGTTTGTGTAGAATTCCATAAGACTTTATAAGATGTTCCATAGTTTTATTAGCAAAATGAGTTCCTTGATCACTAATTAAGACTCTAGGCATGCCAAACCTTGTTACAACATGTTTGTGAAGAAAGAAAATTACTACTTTTGCATCATTAGTTATGGTAGTGTTTGCTTCAATCCATTTAGTCACATAATTAATACACACTAGAATGTAGTAGTTTCCTTGTGATGGAGGAAATGATCCTAAGATATCCATCCCCCATACATCAAAGGGTTCAAAAACAGAGATAGGTTGTTAAGGAATTTCATGTATTTTGGAAAGTGACCCAATCCATTGGTAGTAGTCATAAGATTTAGCAAAGAAAAGTGCATCTTTAAAGAAATCTAGCCAATAAAATCCACTATTTAATAATGTTACCCCTATATGTTTACCATTGAAATACCCTCAACCTAAATCATCATGACACATTCTAAGTATCAACTATTATTCTTATTTAGGAACACATCTGCAAGCAATATTATCTTCACAAGTTTTATGTAGATAAGGTTATCTCCAAATGGACTTATCCATCCTCCTTAAGAAACTTCATTTCCAGTGAGATGGAGTTTTTAACGTTATCAAATAGTTTGCAATTATTCTTTTTATTGCAAATGAAAAAGGCTTTCATCTAGAAATTTATCATTAAGAGAGCCAGGCATTCTAAAATCTTCTAGTAAGGCTAATTGTGAAAGATTGTCTACTATGACATTTTCTCATCCTTTTTTATCAAGAATTTTCAAGTCAAACTCTTGGAGTAAGGGACACCATTGCATTATTCTTGAATTTTTTAGTTTCTTTGTGGCTAGAAGCTTAATAGTAGATTAATCCATATATACTCAAGTTTTATAACCTACAAGACAATGTAACAATTTATCTAGAGCATATATTATTGCTAGAAGTTCTTTTTTAGTAGTGGTATAATGAATTTGAGCATTATTCAAACTTTAAAATGCAATAAATAACTTTAATTTTTTCCTCAACTAATTATCCCAATACAGCTCATATGGTTGTATCACTAGCATCACACATTAATTCAAAGGGAATTTCCCAACTTTGAGCACTCAAAATGGAAGCTATGGTAATTTTTTCTTTAAGATTTTAAAAAGCTTTCTCACATTCATTATTCTAATGAAATGTAACTTGTTTTCAAGTAAATAATATAATGTTTTAGTAATTTTTAAAAAGTCTTTAATAAAATTCCTATAGTATCCCACATGTCCTAAAAAAGATCTAAGACTTTAAATGTGAGTTTGTGATGGTAAGGCAATTATGAATTTTACTATATTTTGGTCCATTTCAGTGCCTTCATAAAAATAACATGACATAGAAGAACCCCTTTAGTAACCATGAGATGGCTCTTTTCCCAACTTAACTTTAAATTTATTGAATGCATCTTTCTAACACTAATTCTAACCTATCTAAGGTTTGATCAAAGGAATATCCAAATAATGAAAAGTCATCCATTAAAACCTCAAGAAAAAAATATCTTCTAGCATATTAGCAAATATTGAGGTCATGGCTCTTTGAAAGGTGGCTAGACCATTACATAATCAAAATAGCATTCTTCTAAATGCAAAAGTACCAAAAGGACATGTGAATGTAGTTGTATGTTGACCTTCAGTAACTATGGCTATTTGGTTATAACGACTGAATCCATATAAGAAATAGTAATATTGATGCCCTTATAAACATTCAAGAATTGGATCAGTGTATGGTAACGAAAAATGATCTTTTCTTTGTATTGATTTAGCTTTCTATAATTTACACATACTCACCATTTTTCACTTTTCTTTGGTACCATAATCATGGGACTAACCCATTCAATATCTAAGATGGGATAAATTATCCCTTCTCTTCATATTTTAGTGATTTCTTCTTTTCCAATTTTTTTTAATGTAGGGTTAAGCCTCCTAGAAGGTATTTGTATTGATTTGGCTCCATCATCTAAGTAGATATGCTGCTGACATAATTTTGAAGATATTCCTTCCTTTAAATCTTCATAAGTCCAAGAAAATGCATCCATTTTCTTATTAATGTATCTAGTAGTTTATCCTCTTGTTTTTGTGTTAATTCAAAATTTATGATTAAGGGCTTGTCTTTAGCTAAAAATATGTATTTAAGGGTGGCCAGTAGTTCCTTAAATTGGATTGCACTTTGTTGTAAGAGTTTTTCTAATGTTAATGTATCAGATCCAAAATCCAATGATTGATTGATTTGTTCATGAAGTTTTTGATCTTCTTCATTAATATGAACTTTTTGTTGATTTTTGAGAACCACTAATTCATCCTTATCTAACATCACTAGGGCCACTTCGTAAATTATTTTTACTTCTTGACATATTTCCTAAACGTGGTTAAAGATGTTTAGGTTAATTCTCACACTAGCAAAGGATAGTTGCAATAATCTTAAAAAACAAAGAATTATGGTATTAGAGGTAGCTAACCAAGGTCATCCTAGGATAATAGAAAAATAAGCTAAATCATGAATCTCTAGTATGACAAAGTCAGCAAGGTATAATCCATCCTTAACCTTAATTATGATGTCCTTCTCTATTCCAAAGGGTAATATTCTTATAACATCTACCAAGGATATAGTCATGTTGGTATTCTTGATGTCTAAAATACCTAGTTGTTGAGCTAACTTAGATGGCATGATGTTTATACTTGCCCCTAAGTCTAGTAGTGCATTCTAAAGGTATCTATCCTTGATGGTAGTGGGGATGGTTGGAGTTCCAAAGTCCTTGTATTTTAGTGTAACCTCGTTTAAATAAGATTTTTTATACAATTTGCTAAGTATACTTGTTGTGTGATCTTTATCTTTCTTTTTTTTATGCATAAAGTTTTAAGATACTTAGCATAAAGAGGAGTGTCTTGGATTGCTTGATATAAGGTAATGTTGAGGTGTATATCCATAAAAAGTTTTGTTAGATGGTCCTCCTAATGTAGTTTCTCAACCAACCTATTGGGTTATGGTGTTGGTATATCTTGTTCCTTCTTTGATGGAAGTTTAGGAGGTTTTGATGATGGTGACATGGAATAGGATGGTGATGTTGTTGATATTAAATGTGTGTTCACTCTCTCTACTTGATCATCATTACCATCTTTGTTATGTCCATCATCTTCTTCATGTGTCTTTGGGTAACTAATGATTTGTGATGGTTTGGTGAATGTCACTTTATTTTTAGGATGCAGGGGTTCCCTTTTTGTTTTATCACTTCATGTGATTACTCCATTTACTTGTTCTTTACCATCCCTTTGTGAAATTGGATTAGGCTTTGGTCGACATGGTTGTTCTCTTCTTTCTAAATACTGAAAGCTATGCCTAATCTCCTCTCATAGTTCATGTAGTTCTCCTTCTATGTTCTTCATTCTTCTTTATACTTGATCATAAAGAGAGTAATTTCTAGTTTAAAGATAATTTGTAAATGAATTAGGTCCAAATTTTCTAGGAATAAAATATCCTTAGCCATAGTTTCCCCTTCCTTGGTTTGAGTTTCAAGTTTGCTGAAACATTTTTACAGATTCTTGAATGTGTTCATCATAGAAAGTTAGTGCAGGGTAGTTATCTAAAGTATGTTGTTGCCTACTACATAAATCACAATAGAGTTTGTCTTGTGCTAATTTGGTACTTCTCATCAAGATTTTTTTTAATTCATCTACCTTCTAATTTAATGCCTTAGTTTCTTCAGATGCTCCATGCGTTGGATATGGTTTAGGTCATTGTTTGCTTTGATCAACTAAGGAATCTAATATCTATGATCCTACATCATGTGTGATTTTTAAAATGTTTCCTCTATAAGAAAAATCTACATTTTATCTACAATAAGGTAATAATCCTTCTACAAAAATTTTGATGAGTTGATGTAGTAGAAATCCATGGTTCAGGTTCTTTAAACAAAAAGCTTTGAATTTATCAAATGCTTGCTCGTAATCTTCATTCTCATTTTGTGAAAACTCATTGTTTTCTTTATTAAGGAATATAGCTTATGCTAAAATAAGAATTATTCTAAAAATGCATTTTTAAATTCCCCCCATGAAATTATAGGGATTCTAAGTGTTTGTAACAAAAAATATACCTTATTTTTAAGAGTTGATTTGAATGTAATCATCTTTGTGTGATCCTCACCATGTGGTGTCAGAATAGCAATTGTTGTTTCAAAATCCCTCAAGTCAGTATATGGGTTCTCATAATTCATTCCTATAAAGATGGGTAATAGGTGAATATTTTTTACTTCCACATCCCTACCAAGGGGATAAACTAAAGCTCCTTGTAGAATATTGGTAGTTCTTTGAGTTAACAATTCACTTATTGTTGCAACTAGCCTTAGAGGAATTAACTTCCTTGATAATCAAGAAAGGATGATATTTTGTTGGATGTAAAGGATCATGTGCTAGATGTTGAGGGTCCAAATGTTGAAGTGTTCATGGGAATTCCTACACCTAGACCACCTGTCCATGTTTGAATTAGATGACTAAATCCAACCCCCATCGTAGAAGTTGAAAATGGCATTAAGGAGAAAGATCCCAAATTATTAACATGTGTGCCAATCATATTGCTAAATGAAACCTGTTACCTTATAAGATTAGCATTAATATTTGATGAAAAACCCTGAAACACTTGGATTTGTCCATTATCTAATCCTACATGAGGTGTTTCAATGAGGGATTCAATTGACTCAAAGAGAGGATTACCAAATGGCACTAAATTATACTACTCTAATTTTGTGGACTCATCTTCTTTTTGAAAAGTTTGTGATGTGTCGATTAGAAATTTGGTTTTTTAATTTTCCTTTACTATTTTGAGTTGCTTGTGCTTTCTTAAGTTTATAGGTTTAGTTTGTAATTCCAAATTATTTTAGTTGAATTTAGAGTTGAATAAACTAATTTTTAAATATTATCAATACTTCTATACTTGAATAACTAATTTGATGACCATTCAATTTCTCAATGATCAATTGTAGTTGTGAAATTCTAGTTACCAAAATAGTTTAACATTTTAGTTCTAACATATTTAATGGATATCCCTTATAACTTTAACTTACTAGATTAGTGAACATAATTACACTTTTGGTATTTGGAGATAAATATTAATTTTTTCAATTACAGTATATTTTCAATTTCAATTTTTTACTTTTTATTGTAATATATTGGCTTAAAAAATTAAATCTATGTTGATTTTTAAGTTTTATCTATGCCAGCTAAAAAATATGTTATTCATCGGATACCTATCTGATGGGGTCTATATTTTCTATTGTAATGAATGTTATCAAAGATTAAATTACTTCATTTTTCTATAGGTTTAGTTAACATTTCTTTGTTATATGTTCTAGTTTTTAATATTAAGTAGTTTGACATTCACGGTTACACCTTTTAAAAAACTTTTAATAATGGTTTTCTACACTAATTTAATGACTTTAATACTAGTTTAGGATATTGAGTTGCAAATCTAAGTACAATAGGAATTACTACTTATTTCTTAATTTTTATTGGAAAAATAATATTTCTCTATTTAAAACTAGCTTGTTTGTAATATCTCATGAAAATGTTTTGGTTTGAAGGCATCTCAAAACATTGGGTATTGTATGTTGAATATAGTACTAAGAACAACAATCTTCATGTATTATTTATATTAATATTAATAATAACTAAATAACAAATACCTCTTATTATTTTAGGAAAATGGAAACAACAAATGATTCTCATTGTTAATAAGGAATCATTAAAAAAAACATGTTATTTTAAGATTTTTATAATCCATTGTTTATATTGAGAAAGAACAGGTATTACTCATTGCTAATGCCTGCTTTTGGTATTGTGCCACTAGGATAACACCTCATTGTTAGTTTTTTAATGATGAACTTGAGGAGTGGATGTATAAAATATCAACCTAATTTGTAATTACAATCAGAAGTAGTCTTATCAAAATCTAATTTTATAGTGATTATGTTATCTTAATTTTAAATTTAATAGAATAATTGCAGTATTTGTTCTTCTATAAATAGAATTATCTTTTTATCAGTCAACCACTAAAGATCTGTGAATGCCTACTTGATCAAAAATTGGAAAGATTACAAAAAGTTCATAATACTTTTAAGTTTCTAAACATTCAAAAATAAAAATTAATGTCTAAATAACTAAAATCATACATTTTCAAATAAGTAATAAGATGCATAGTTTTACAATGGGAAATGAACATGTAGACATAAGTCCCCTTTCCAAGTATCTTGGCTTATAATGCCCTTGAAATTACAAATGGGATTAGTGTATTACTCAAAAATCTATAAGTGCCATCAAAGCCTTATTTTCTTTAAAAAGAAAATACTAGAAGGAATCTATTATGGCTTTGAAGATTCACAAGTAACTCTAACATGTTATTGTTTAACTAATTATTTTATATGAGTCTATTTTATGGGCGTCCTTCTTTATCAAATGAATATTATAAACACATAGAAAAAATTTAGAAGCCTTTTCAACTCAATGAATTCAAAGTGAAGAGACAACCACAGTATGATATTATGCTTATTGAACTAAGGATGGTTCCCTTAAAATTTAAAACTATTTATTAGCTTATAGCATACACTCATAATCTTTTGAATCCTAACTAGATAAATGTTCCAAAAACGTGATGTGGAAACCCATGATAAAGGATGGTTTAAGGAGATAGTTCTATGGATTAATACATGGAATATTGAAGATTACATTATTTATTTTGATCATAACGAAGTTTCCAAATTGATAAAGTAATCTTTATTCCAAAATTAGAACAATTTGTGAAATAACATCTAATATTCCAATCATAGTAGGTCCACATCAAGGATTTTCACTTAGCTTGTATTTATTTGCTATTATTATGGATGAATTTAAAAAGGAAATACAAGATGAAATCCCTTGGTGTATGCTATTTACAAATGATATTATGTTGGTGGATACATATCTATTGAATATTTCTGCTAAAATGGAGAAGTGGAGACATGCTCTAGAATCAAAAGACTTAAAAATTAGCAAGAGTAAGATAGAATATATGGAATGAATTTTAATGATAGCATAAATAGCGGTGATATGAAGTGGCTATTCAAAAAAGAAAGTTCCTTATTGGCAAAAGTTTTGATACCTAGTATTAATCCTTCAATCATATGGTAAAACTGATATAGATATTAGAAATAGAATTGAGGTAGGATGGTCAAAATGGAGATAAGTTAGTTGTGTTCTATAGGAAAAATAAAGTGGAAATTTTATAGGACAATGATAAGATCTTCTACAATTTGATTGGTTATGTCATTGGTTCATCGCCTCATTTATGACTCACACAAATGTCATACTCTTGAAGGTAAGCTTGGGCGATTCAAGTACCCAAAAGCAATGGTGAACTTAAGAGTTTATTGTCTTTTCCTTGATGATGAGTGGCAAGGTACCCCTACGTCCAACCATATGAATCACAAGCATTCACGTGAAATCCAATTCAATTCTTCAAACTTTGTAGTTTCTGGTGCACTAGTCTTCTAGGAAGTGAATCTTTACCTTAAGGTCAATCATTGTCTTCCCAATTACACTTGTAATGTACGCTGGTATGGTTAAGTGTAATTGAGACATTTGATTTTTATCATTTTATATTTTATGGTTTAGTGTTCAAAGGGAGATAAAAGTAATTGGATTAACTAATTTAAATTAACTAATTAACTAGTGTGTAACTAGTCCTAAAATAAGCATCCAGTCCCACTTTCCGCACACATCCTAAACCCACATATCCATTGTTGGGTTACCAAAAGCTATGCTACTATGTATACCAAGCAATTACACTACTAGGATTACCAAGCAAATATGCATTATGCTTGAAGTGGTCATACTTATGTGTTTAATCTATCTCACTTATCTTACTTAATTTCTTCATTAGCTTAATTACTAGAAATCATTTAATAAATAATTAAAAAAATTTAACAAATCATTAAAAACATTTAATAAATAATTGAAAA
>MNCI01028659.1:101776-133117 GCA_015680685.1 Gnetum montanum | reverse complement strand
TCTACTAATTATGCATTATAAATGATGAGGAATGGTAGTAGATAAATAATTTGTCTTTGAATTAAGGCTTTCCTAATACTATTCAAGTATAAATGTTTTTTCCTTTTACATTTTTACAAAGTCTTTGATATCTTATATGATTTACCAATTTGCGAAGTTGCTTAATATCAAAATAAAGAATGTACACTTTTAATATTATATTAATTAAGTCATGAAACTCCATCAGGAAACTATCCTTTATCATGGGTTTCTATCATTACGTTTTTTGAAGACTTGTCTAATGAAGATTTAGAAAGATTATGTGTAGGCTATAAACTAACAAAAACCTTCAACTTCTAAGGGAATCATCTCCATTTTGAAAAGCATAATATCATACTATGTTTGTCTGTTTACTTTGAATTCATCAAGTAAGACAAGCATTTGAATCTCTTCAACCTATTTTCAAAATTTATTTGATAGGGAAAGATCCCAAATAAGGAGATTGCCATTTAGAGTAATCAAAAGATGTTCATTTTTTTAGTCAAAGACATACGGTTGAGCCTAGGTGTAACCACTTAAAAGTAATGAACTTGAGATTAAAATATAAATGAAACATATAAACATGAAAGAAAGTGTAGGAACTTAAATTAATAGTTTCATGTAAGAGGAATTCTTTAATTCATGAACGATTTTTAAGAGCACTGTAAAGATGACTATGAGAATCAATTGTGAGAATTTCTTGAGAGAAATTGGATGTGAGAATCATTGAGAGATTTAACTTATAGAAGAAGAATGATTAAGAGAATGTAGAAAGGCAAGGAGGTTGAAACCTCAAAGAACTTATAGCACAAAGCAATTAGAACATGCCTAACACAATGAAGAGAAAGAGAAATCTTCTATGGCTTCAAAGCTTTCAACTATAATAACATTCAATAAGGAGGGTGTCCCTCTACTTCTACTTTTTCAATTGGGAGAACATTGCCAAAATAACATTTCTTAACATGAAAACTCATTAATTTTCTTTTATCTTCTCTAATATTACTCTCTTTCCTATGTCTTAGTACACAAACAAACATCACAACTTATAACATCTAAACATAAAAGAGTCAAACAAGAACATTAAAGACTTCTACTACCTTCTATCTCATGATTTCAACTTCCACTACTACATGAAAACAAAGATAAATAAATAGAAACACTATACCAAGAAGCATGTAAAAGATATTACCATATTTCCACTATACTCAACATTATAACTTTATTTTTCTTTCATAATATTAGTTCTTGTAAAATGTATCATTGCTTTTACATATTTGCTAATGAAGATTCTCATGGTATCATGGCAATGCAATGTATTTGTTGCCAACCTACTATTCCAATACTAAATTATCATCTAGAGCACACCCTTTGAATTTATCTTATATTCTTAAGTAAAATATCTTCATACTTTTTAATTTTTTTCTCATGCTTTTTCTTGTGGTATCTTGATATCTTGAAAACATGTTGATATTACTATATTTTAAGCTATGGTATTTGTGTATTCTTGAAATATGGTTAACATCTCATTATGTTTATTATTTATGCTATGTAATAAGACATTTTATCATATCCTACAAATTTGTTTTATCATATGTAAGTTATATTTGTTATGCTTTGTTGATTTCTAGTGAACAACTTTCCAATGTAGGATTTGATAGATATGCATGTTTTAGACCCTTCATCTCAAATGGTTTGGTTTGGTTATTGATGAGTTGTGTTTTTTGGCTATGTCAACGTAGCCTCATCGACAAGGCCCCATTGATGCATCATTTCATGCATTGACAAGGTCCCATTGACGTAGCGTTAGCTTTCTGGCTATAAATATGCCACCACCAACTGCATTTATGGTAATGAGATTTTAGTAGTAGTAGAGCTCTTGCAGTTTGTTTATTCAAAAGTTAGAATATTTCCCCTGAGTGATTGCAGTAGGAGCCATTGAGTGTATAGATCTTTATTCTAGCATTATTGTACCTAAGCACAACAGTGTGCGCGACCATAAAAATGAGCTTTCTGATAAACCTTGCAACATTCTAGATAGATTAAATATTTCATTTATGCATTTAATTTTTTTAATCAGTTATTCAATATTTTCTAGTAATTAAGATAATTAAGTAGAATAAGTTAGATAGATTAAATACATAGGTATGACTGCTTCAAGCATAACACATATTTGCTTGTTAATCCCAGCAGCATTATTGCTTGGTATGCCCAGTAGCATAGCACTCGGTAACCCAGTAGTGGATACGTGGGTTCAGGATGTGTGTGGAAAGTGGAATCAGATGCTTATGTTAGGACTACTTAGATATTATTTAATTAGTTAAATTAAATTAATTAATTCAATAAATTTATCTCTCTTTAAGCACCAAAACCATAAACATAAAATGATAAAGAATCATATGCCTTAATTACACTTAACCATACCATGTGCTTTACAAGTTTAATTGGGAAGACAACAAATGATCTTAGGGAAAGGTCCACTACCTAAAATACTAATTCATTGGATAAATTCCACATAATTCAACCGGATCATGTGTGAATGCTTTGTGATTCATATGGTTGGGCGTAGGGATACCTCACCACTCATAATTGGCACTATTGCCAAAGACTTTATTTGTTGAAACGTGTGCTATCTAGGATTAGTGAATATTATTTATATCATTGGATGAACTCAAGGTTAACATCCCTTTCACATGACATATAACTACTAAGCACACTAATAATTTTATTTGTTTCGCAAAATGTCTTCTTCTTCCCATAGATGTGAAGATGTCAAATCGGCAATTCTATAGGAGTGCAAAGTGATATATACTCATCTAGATGAATATGTACCAGACTTCACCTTCATCCTACATCAAGATGAATAGCTGTAATGGCGTGATATAGAGGGCAACATCATGTTGTCCCCCAATCGATCTATACCTAAGATGTTGTTTCATACCCTTAAGAAGTTAGGCATCTCAAAGCTTCACAAGGAATATGTTGTGCAAGCTCATGACACCCGAGATTACCATCCCACTGAAACACAATGTAGGCAAGATTAACACCAAGAGAAGTACCATGAGTTTCCAGAGGGAAAACACTTTAGTAACTCATTGTTACTACAAAATCAAGATGACAATGAGGATACTTCCTTTGAGGGTTCTCAACATGAAGACTCTCCACCCACTATTGCTGGTAATGAGGGTGTGACCCAAAACCTATGGTTCACTATTCATAAACTAAATTTAGGAAATAGTGGCAATCAAGGTAGGGACTCAGGCAAGCATCACAATGACAAGGGATCTAAGGATGGGGATTATAATGAGCAAGAAAGTGATGGCAGACACCATAGTGGTGATGGTAGTCCTTCTTCCTCTTCATTTGATTCCAAACATTCCTCTACATCTACTAGTTCTCATAAAATTCATCATTGAAATAATCATGATGAAGGTAATCAACAAGATAACAATGACCATCCAAGCCATCAAGAACATAGAGGTGGCAAGAACCATCATCAACACAATCATGATGAGTAATCTCTATTAATGACTAGAAGTATGCTTAACATTGTAGAGGCAATTAGAATTCCAACCAAGCATATGAAAGATAGTAGGATCAAGTGCTTAGACATGAATAATATCTAAAGATTTAAGGGGGGATACAATTCAGATCTGCAGAATCATCTACAACCTTTCCATGATGCCCGTGCCTTATAGAACATTGAAAATGATTAGTCAAAACTCAAGCTCTTCCCTAGGATACTCATCAAGCAAGTTGAAAGCTGATACCAATCCTTGAAACTAAAATCCATTCACCAATGGAGTACCATGTTAGAGTTGTTTAATGACAAATACTAGATGTACTCCAGAGTGACTAATCTAAGAAGGAAAATCCAAGGTTGGAAATAGGGAACACATGAACCCTTGGATGCTACCATGGATAGATACTATTCACTCTTACACCGATGCCTTGGCCATGGATATTCTCAAAGGGAACAAATTTTCCACATCATAGATGGGCTCAAAGTAGAAACTAGAAGAACTCTTGGGGTATATGCCCAATGGAGACTATCTAAACTAAGAGTTCATTAGATCCAAAGGCTGATAAAGCAAGTAGCAAAAGAAGAAGATGAGTTATGAAAAAGGGAAAGTGCAAAAGAGTATAATAGGGATCCTTCCATCAAGAAATGGGAGGTCCAATTTTGTGGTGAGGAGGAGTCATAACTTGATGAAGTAATGAGTAGGAAAACCTTGCCCAACCAAAAATTTATTTTTGATTTTTAGCAAAGGTTCATAAATTATGGGACTCTTTGGATGAAAACTTCCAAGCTGATATGAAGATTGCTAAAGAATACAAAGAGAAAAATAGTGATTATAACCATAGGAGGAAAAAAGAAGTTGAACATGCCTACTAGAGATGTAAGGGAAAGGCTATTGCCATAGAGGAAGTTGTGAAAACCAACTTTGATGATGAAATTTATTGTGACATTTTTCAATATGAACATCCAAAGAAATGTTCCCCTATGGTGTCACACTTAAAAGAGTCTAAGGTGTACACATTGAATCCTTGACTAGTGTGTAGGCAAGCACCCAGATGATTACCTTATCCTCAAGGCAGGCAATTCCACTAGCAACAACTAGCTTACTATCCTAGTGGAGCTCCACCACAACCATATGAACAATACTAATAGTGGCACAAACCACAGTTGTGGGGAATGCCACCACCAAGGCAACAGTATGCTTACAGGCAACCAGATTTGCATAGGTACAATGTTCAGTAACCCATCTCTCTAAGAAGTTCTACTAGTCATACCTCATTTTAGCATCACTATTACCCTTCAGAGTACCACCGAGCACATTCATCATCTACTTGAGGAGAAAACCCATATCCATACCACCCTTCATATCTTTCTACACACACACCTTTGCCCTAAACCTAGTTACCTCTTGCTCCATTCATGCAGGGTGAGATTCCTCCACAGCTGCAACAACGAGATGCTATAAGGGCTATACAATCACAATCAGCTTTCCAGCTGAGTGGTTCAGACAACTGATCTAGAAAAAGATCTTTCTCCTAACCCAACAGTCCTTTCCAACCCTCATAGCTTAGTATGGCTAATCACCCTGCATCTTCAGTACCCTCATCCTTTGCATAAAATACCTTCCAATCCCTTCAAATCAATGCTGCAATAGATTCACACTATGATGCTAACTCACGTTGTTTCGAATTGGCTTAAGGCTAGAAATCTTCCCAAAAAAATATGTAACCCAACAAGTCCTCTCATTTACCTATAAATTACTAGACATAATCCATGTAAGGCTCTTCTTGATTCTAGTTTCAGTGTCAATCTCATCTCCCATGACATGTACAAGGTCTAGAACCTACCACCTCTCAAGAAGAGCAACATCCATCTAGAATTTAAAAATCAATCAATCACTATTCCTTTGGGATTAGTAGAGGAANAGGGCTTGGTTAAGCATAGTCGATGCACGTATGGGCATAAGGGATCTCTCTTTGAAAATCTCCAAGGAAAATGAATTTGACAAGTTAGAGAAAAAGTGTATTCCATGCATTGCATATAGCAATAATAGGTGCAATTTCGTGCAAAAGATTTGGTTTGTCAAAAGTATGTACATCAAAGCATGCAATCAATGTGCACAAGAAACATATATTCAAAGGCGTTTGTACATAGTAGCCACAAAACAAGAGGGCACCCAATGGCTGATAGCTAACTCAGATAGTAGCACATTATGCATGGAACCAACTAAGAGCCTACCATATGCTTATGTTGAAAGCATGAATGAACTTGAGCAAGTTCATCACCAACTCTCTAATGATGAAGATGATGATACCTATAGGAAAGAATTGGAAATCCTAGATCACTTCAAGCAGGAACCCCTAGAATTGAAAACCCTACTAACTAGCATGGAATATGCATTTTTAAATAATGGTAAACTAGTCATAATTAATGCCAAAATTTCTCTTGAATAAAAAGAAAAGCTATTAAAGGTGGTTAACAAATGGCCAATAGCTATGCTTGGTCATATCCCAAGCTGATAGGAATCAATCCAAGGATATGCCAACATCACATTTATACCAACCCATCCATGAAGCCAAGAAGGCAGTTGTAGAGGCTGCTAAACCCCAAATTGAAATAGATCATCAAGGAAGAAATAGAATAACTCCTCAAGGCAGGGTTCATCTACCCCATTTTGGATAGTGAGTGGGTTAGCCCACTCATAATTATGCTAAATAAAGATGGAAAGTGGCAAGTTTGCATTGATCTTAGATTGTTAAATATGGCAACATTTGAAGATCATTTTCCATTTCCATTTGTGGATCAAGTGTTGGACACCATATCTGGGCATTGCTATTATAGCTTCTTGGATGGTTATAATAGTTATAACCAAATCCAAATTGTGCCAAAATATCAAGCCAAGACAACATTCATGAGTTCCTAGGGAACTTTTGCATATTATAATATGCCATTTGCTCTATGAAATGCCCCTGCAACATTTCAATGCTGATTGCTTAGTATTTTCCAACAACAAATTGGTAGTGGTATGGAAGTCTTCATGGATGACCTCTTCACTTATGGAGCTATGTTTCAGTAAGCCTTGGACTGCCTTGAGCAAGTACTAAAGAGATGTGTTGAAATAAACCTGTAGCTCAATTAGTAGAAGAGTCATCTCATGGTCCAAGAAGGCATTATGTTAGGGCACCAAATTTCACAAGAAGGGATTAAGGTAGACCCAAAAAAGATAAGGGTCATCCAAGGAATTACACATCAACTAGAGATAGTCAAAGATGTCAAATCATTCCTTAGACATCCTAGCTAATAGTGGTGATTCATAGAGAATTTCTCTAAGATCACAAAATCATTGGTAGAGCTTGCAAAGAAAGATGCACCTTTCATTTGAACTAAGGAGTGTGAACATGAGGAAACATTTGTAGAAACATCAATTCTATAAGTATCATATTTTTCTAGACCATTCCACATTAGGACAGATGCATCTAACGATGCCCTGGGAGTAGTTCTTATGTAGCTCAATGATAAAAAACATCCATATTACATCCACTACATGAGCAAAAGAATTGTGGGTGTACAGTTTAATTATATCAAGATTGAAAAAGAACTAATGGAAATGGTATATGCTCTCAACAAGTTTAAGCACTATGTACTTGGCTGTAAAGTATTTGTGCACATAGACCATAGTTTCATCTTCTTCTTGATGAACAAGTTGATGGTGAGTCCTTGTATCATATGGTGGCTTATGATCTTACAAGAATTTGATCTCACGATGGTAGATTGAAAATGACCAAGAATGTGGTTAGTGACCACCTCTCTTGATTAATATGGAACAACAAAGAGCAAATCCCAATCTCTAATCAATTTCCAGATGAACTCCTCTTTACTACTACAATCAATGAACAAATGCTTGTAGAGCCAAAATGGTAAGATGGCATCCTCACTTACCTTCTCACTCAAAAGATGTCATAAGATCTTAACTTTAGAAAGAAACAAAAATTTCTTCATTGGGCCAAATACTTCATGGAAATTAATGGTCACCTCTACAAGGTGTGCATCGATGGCCTAATTCGTTGGTGTGTCCCTAATGAAGATCAATTGCATGTTCTCTAGGATGCTCACGAAGGACCTTGCAAAGGCACTATGCAAGGAGATGCATCACCATCAAAATACTAATGGTAGGATACTATTGGCCTACAATACTTAGGGATGCCCACTGGTTTATCTGATCTTGTGAACATTGTCAATGAGATGGTGCGATGACTGCTCAAATGGAAGGTCCTCAATAGCAAATTCAACCACTAGAACCTTTTGACATATGGGGCATTAATTTCATGGATCCCATCACACTCATGTCCAATGAAAAGATGTATGTCATCATAGCAATCAACTAGTGCACAAAGTGAGAAGAAGCAATAGTTGTTGCTAATTGTACATCATCCACTACTACTAGATTTATAAAACAAAATGTTGTAAACAAATTTGGCATGTCATGTGCACTAATTTTTGACAATGCAACTCATTTGACAAGTGTCACTTTTAGAAAGTTAATGCAATGCTTTGGGGTGAAACATAAATTAACAACACCCTATCACCCCCTAAGCCAACGGTCAAGTAGAGGTAACCAACAGGGAGATCAAAAAAATACTAACACAAACCATTAGCAAATATAGGAAAGACTGGAGTACAAAACTCAACAATGGCCTCTAGGCCTACCATTCAACATGGAAACTTCCTATTGGCTATTCTCGCTATGAGTTAGTGTATAGAAAACTTCCAACATTCCCAATTCAATCTGAACTCCGTACACTCTCAATATTCTGTGATCTAAATCTTGACCTAAGTCTAGCATAGAAAGAAAGATTGAACCTCAATGTGCTAGATGAAAACTGAATGGTGGCCCCATCTTTGAACGAGGTGCATAAGGCATTCAACAAGCAACATCATGACCTAAGAATACAAAAGGTAAAACTTCAAATGGGAGATAAGGTTCTCTATTGGAATCCCACACATATATTATAGAAGAAAAAATTTTAAACATTGTAGAAGGGACCTTATATAATTTATCAAACCTTTCCCTCTGGTGTCATGTTAATCTACAAAACTAAAAGCCCAAAAAAAAAAGTAGTTGGTCAACATCCAACAAGTGAAACCTTTCCTAGAACTAGGATAAGTTAGTGCAACTACCACCTCGACGAATGGACAACCATGTTCCATTTTTCGAATGTCCTCGTTCTAACTCAATCATGGGGTAGATGGCCGTCTATGTTAATGATTCATATGGCTTGTTAGTTTTTCTACTTTTTTTTTCCATGTTTTTAATTTTACAAGCTATTTATTTTACAAATTTTTGATTTTCAAAAATCTCTAATATTACACTATCATTAGTACCTTTTAACCTTTCTTGATTATTTTACACTTTCTTATTTATTTATTTTTATTTTTATTTTTTTAAATGTGACTTTTCATTATTTTTTCTAATAAAAGTGATTTATTGCCACAAGACACAATTCCACTATTGCTATTTACTAATAATGGTTTGCGCTTAATGTTGTGATTGTCGATGTCTGGTTTCTATTTTTGAATTTTGATGTCTAATGACTATGAAATGGTTTATTTTTCATGAAATAAGCAATGAGTCCATGTCATTCACCCATCCAATAAACTCTATGATTTTCCTTATTCTGGAAGTTTGAGGTCCCTTCCATTAAAGAAACTTTTAATCAATCAGTGACCTTGGTAGTTTAGGAATTGGAAAAGATTCAAAGGTTTGTAAAGGGTGTGACTTTAAGGGGATCTAATAATCTTTGTACTCTTCTANATAATGTCAAACACGCCGAAGAGATGCTAATCAGGAGAGAAACGCGTGATTTTCAAAAAATCTATGTTCCGATTTTTGAAAGAATGTATGATCTGTATGTCACATTACAATGGGGGAGACCCCCAATAACTTGATGCAAAAATGAGCACAAAACAAANCTCTAAATAAGGCCCTCTCTCACTTCCTACTTCTCTCTTTTCTTCTCTTTATAGAATGATGGTTGTTTTGTGGAAGCACTCTTGTGTCTCAAGTGGGTGGACCAATCTTTGAGTGGTAATGTGTAGTCACTAAACACAATTGGTTTTAGTTTACACTAAGGATGGATTTTCTTAGGTCATTTCTAAACAAAACTTCCACAAGGGACTTCTTATGACCTCAATTCGAAATTCCATTCCAACTTCTCCATCATTTATCCATGTTGCCATAACTCACCTTATTTTTGAGTTCTATGTTATGCTCTATGTCTTAGTCTAATGTGTTTGAATTCTTGGATAGATTCTTTTTGGTTGTTCTTAACTTTTCATGATCATTAATCAACAATGGGACTCACAAACTCCTTAGTTGAGGTTATGCAAGGGCAACATGGGCATAAGCCTACTATGGGGAGGATCCACTTGCATATCTCTTCATTTGATTAGTTATATTCCTTACCTCAAATATTGCTAAAATCCTATCTTTCACATATTCCATTGTCCAACCCACTATGTGCTCCTTGATCTCTCATTTTTCACCCTCTTTCTTCATTTTCTTAATTTTATCAAGTTTTGGGACTTCAACACCCTCTTCTCATATTCTCATCATGTTCATAGATGTTTGGGCTTCTATTTGACTTTAATTTCATTTAAAATATCTTTGTAATTTTTAAGTTTTGACCAAGTCAGCTAAAGTTAGTAGTGGTCAATAGTTGTGTCGACAAGGCCTTATCGATGCAGCTGACGACATCAACGAGGCCCCATCGATGCATAACAAAAACCCTATATATACCACCACATAATTTGAAATTTTAATCATTTTCTTCATAATTCTAGGGGAGTTTTTTCCATTTTTCAAAGCCCATAACTTCTTAACTATTTGTCCAAATCACTTCATTCTTTGATCCTATAGTTACCAAAGGTAAGCTCTTTATCATGGGAGCCACAAACCTTAGGTTTCTAATGAAATTTTTAAAACTTTTTGTAACTCCCCCAAAGGGTTAATAAATTTAACAATATACAAACATTAAATTTTTTGAGAGTTGACCCTTCCAACAACCTCTGAGATGATTTATTAACAATAATACATAAATAAAATAATGATTGAACTAATTAAAGCAACCATAATCACGACTTAACCAAGTGTAACTATCCTAAAGAGATGAAGGTATCCTAATTGCTTCATGTTACATAACAATTGCTAACCCATGGTCTTATTATGATTATAGATGGCACCAAGACTAAAATACCTGTACGAAGAAGAACCCTCTCAACCAATGGAGAAATGACCCAGAGTTGGAAGAGACCAACAAGAACAAGCCAAAGAACCACTAGAAGTAACCCATGCAATGGGATTGTTTTGTGAAGAGCTTGAAGTGGGATCTATTTGACAGATTCTAGAAGAAGAAGTGCTAACAAAGAAATCATAGTCAGGGAAAGCACTAGGACCCATGCCAAGGCTTGAAATCACTTTAACTCAAACTTTCCTTGACATCATCAAACCCCGACAGATTCAACACTTAGTTCTACAAGAACTAAACTTTAGGCCATTTCTAGAGAAAGCTCTAGTAGAAGTCAAAACACAATTGCAAAGCTCTCTCATGTGGCCAATCATCACCTCTAGTGGGGAATGGTACATGGGAGAGACATATCTCTTCTAGAACAACAAAAGGCCAGGGTCCATAGTAAAAATCAAGAATATTCATGTGTCATACTTAGCCAAGGCTATCAAACAGGCACTTGGGTTGCCTAATATTGGGACATAGTTGGTGGAGCTATCAAAACAAGCTGATCAAGGCCAAAAAAGAGTGGACTTAGCAATGTTACAGGATTTATCATAATGAGTTCAATGCGCTCACACTGGCAGAGTGCATCTACTTCAAGATACTAGCTTATCATCTCAATATAATGGTAAGGCCCAGTAAGGTGACTGCCTTTTTCACTTGAGCATGTGCTACTTTAAGCGAGATATTTCCTATAAACCTTCCATAATAAATCTATTTAGAGATCAAAAAATTATTTAAGGAAAATGAATGTGGAAGAAAAACCCTACCCTTTCAGTGCCTCATCCAGAAACTCTACAAAAGGGTAGGAATCATTTTCTATGCCAACAACACAATCAAACATGCTTCTTTGGCTTCATGGCCTAAAATCATGAAAGAAAAAACACCTACCACAACTAAAGAAGAGGAGCAATCACCACATCCACTTCCTACTCAAGAAACAATGTCGAAGGCCCATGTAACCATTGAGCACTTGTGTGAAATCTAAGAGCAACTCTTGTGTGTGCAAGAGTAGCATGTAGAGATGAGTAGTGTGGATCCATCTATGTATTGACCAGTGATTAATCACCTTAATGAGGTGGCTTGAACAATCATCTAGATCAAAAGGGATGGACCAATATTCTTTTCCCAAAGAACATAGTTGCCCATGAGGTCTGATTCCAATGCTCAAGAGGTGACGGTGTCATTATCATAATACCATTTATTTCCAAAAATCTTTGGAAATGCTACATCCTTCTTGGTGCATTTGGAAGAAGGTGAAGGGGCCACTGTACTGGTGATGTAGCACCTAGGACAAGCTGAAGTAGTTGCTAACTACATCACCAAAGCACTTAATGCACATGTGATGTCTGTACCATATGTATTTACACTTTAATATGTTTAGAAATTTGTAGGCATGGTCAGTAGAAAAATGAATGTAACCTAGCATAAAAAATTACTAGATCGACTCGTAGGGACCAAGCAACCGATTCTAGACATCTTTAATTTTTCAAATAGCATCAATGCAACCCAATCGAAGTTACTAGAAGCAAGGGAAAAATTCATCATCTTGGAGGGGCAACTCAAAATGACTCAAGCATAGAGTCAATGCTTGGCCATAGAGGTTGTTGAATCACATGCCCATTTTGCTAATCCCATACTTCTCAACATAACAATAACTAAAGATGAAGCTTTTCAATAGCTTCAAGAAAAATTTGAAAAGGCTGAGGAGGAAGTGGTGATGGTCATCTTCAACCAGTTCATAGTAGAAGTGAAGAAATATTTAGTTTAGAATGACTTGGTTTATATGTGCCAAGAGAATGAAGCACTGATAGCAGAAAATCATCATCTGTGCAATGTTGATATCCAAAAAGAACAAATGTAGGAATTCATTCATCAATACTAGGAGTAGCTAGCCAAGGTGAATATTAAATTAAGGAAATTGGCCATAGAAAATTAGAATCTATGGAAGAATTTTGTGCCCTATGCCAAAATTTTGCTATTGAGATCGTTGCTTGGAAAAATGAAGCTTTGAAGTTTGAAAAAGTTAAAAATCACCATAGAGGCTAGGTTGGCTTGTAGAAGAAAGTAAATGAGAAGCACATCTAAATGGAAAAGGCAAAAGTAAATGAATCTCTCTAGTAACTTCAAAAAGGAAAAGAAGTATGAAATCCCATCATTGATGGGATTGTTGTCTACAACAAAGTGGAGGTTCATCTGAAGGAGTTGCAAATAGAGGAGATGATAGAATATATGGCGTTGGCCAATATTTGTTATGTGAACTTGGCAATGTTGACTACTGGATGACCATGGTTAGAGTTGGAAAAACAAGTGTCTAGCTTATGTTTGTTATATGAGGCAGAGTTTAGAAACCATAAAGACACCAAGTAGAAGCTTGAAACTATAAATGTTGAATTCGAATTTCTCAAAACATAATTCACATATCAACAATCAACTACTGAGAACTTAGCCAAAAGAATGAATGATTACTAGAAGCTAAAGGATGCAGTTAGAGTGTTTAACATTGAACACAAAAAATTCACTACCTGGTTTATCAATGCAAAGGAGCTCTTTCCAACAATCCCATGTCCTTGGGATGTGCCCATTCCAACCCACATTAACAAAGCTACATGGATAGTGCATGATCCTAAAAATAAGGAGAAAAAAATGAAAGCATTGTTGGATTCTTTCTGCCTTCCACTAGAAGTTGTAGTAGTAGCAAGACAACCATATCTGCCTCAACCACTACACTTGCCTAAAGTTGGTAAAGGTCTCTTAAAACCTCAAGAGTCACCACCTCCTAGGATTGTCTGATCTTCACCATCAACTTCATGCTATCAGAGGGCATGTTATCCTAGTTTGAATAGTCATGTCATGAGGCTTAATTTTGTGTCATGAACATCATACATTTTTTGTAATGTGTTGATCTACAGACTCAGGAACTCTATTTTTGTCAAGTTAGTTGATTTTGCTTGTGAAGGATTGGTCAATAATCCCACACCTTCCCATTTTTGTAAAAGAACTCAAGGATGAGTTTTTATTCATTTGTGGGGATATGATTAGTCACATTTTTTGGCTACATAAACAAGGCCTTGTTAATGTAGCCTCATTGACTAGGCTTCATCGATAAGGCCCTATCAACGCATCATTTCATGCTTCAATGAGGCCCAATCAATGTAGTGTTCACTTTTTGGCTATAAATATGCATCCACCAGCTGCATTTATGACAATGAGATTTTAGTAGTAGCATAGCTCTTATAGTTTGTTTATTCAAAAATTAGAATATTTCTCCCAAGATCCTGTAGTAGGAGTCATTAAGTGTATAGATCTTTATTCGAGCATTTTTGTACCTAAGCACAATAGTATGTGTGGAAATTAAAATGAGTTTTCTGATAAACCTTGCAACATTCTAGATAGATTAAATATTTCATTTATGCATTTAATGTTTTCAATCATTTATTTTACTAGTAATTAAGATAATTAAGATAATTAAGTAGGATAAGTTAGATAGTTTAAATACATAAGTATGACCACTTCGAGCGTAACATGTATTCACTTGGTAATCCCAACAATCTCATTGCTTGGTATGCCCAATAGCATAGTGCTTTGTAACCTAGTAGTGGATACATGGGTTCAAGATGTGTGTGGAAAGTGGGATCAGATGCTTATGTTAGGACTACTTAGATATTAGCTAACTAGTTAAATTAAATTAGTTAATCCAATTCTCTCTTTAAGAACCAAAACCATAAACATAAAATGATAAAAAATCATATGCCTCAATTACACTTAACCATACCATGTGCTTCACAAGTGTAATTGGGAAGACAAAAAATGACCTTAGGCAAGGTTCACTGACGAGAAGACTAGTACACCAGAAACCATAAAGTACATGGAATTTGACTAAATCATGTGTGAACGCTTTGTGATTCATATGGTTGGGCGTAGGGGTACCTTGCCACTCATCATTTATGTGGTAAGAAGATTAGAGAATGCACCTGTTAGAAGAAGTTTCTTTGTAAAAGTTGAAGGAAAATAATAAAGAGATAAACTTAAACACTCATTGTTTGCAAACATAAAGAATGACATCGAAGATATAGGTATTAATGCTTATTTGGCTCTTAATAGAAGTGAACTACGAAAAATAATTTATATACTCAACCCCATGTAGTTTGAATAATGCTATCATGATAATAATAATTTAGAGCATTCAGTGTTTTCCAATATTCCAAATACAATAAAATTTTAAGCAACTAAATAGATTTTCCAAGTACATCATAGGTAATTAGCATTATAAGTTCACTATTATCTATACCTAAAGCATGCGACTTATCATTCATTTGTAATTTGAAAGAACATGATCATAATTCATAATTTTAGAAAGGCTAAATGCCTAATAAATAAGACTTGATTTTATTTATTAGTGTAGTATTAATGTGATTGGTTGAATATGGGTTTGTAATTTTTTAAGAACATGATATGAAACTATGCTCCTTAGATAATTCCTTAGTGATGAGTGATTGGATATTCCAAAACTCAACCATACAAGTCACAAGTATTCATGCATGACTAGATTGTACTTGTGGATTTGCAATGTAATTATACTAGTGAGTTAAGAGTAAGTTCATGATCATTGTCTTTCCACTAAGAGTTAGCAAGGTGAAAAATTTATGGTTTAACTCTTGATGAGGTGTATGATAAACTGATGTTGTTTGGCTTTAAGTATGCTAAGTGTGAATATGATGAAACTGATTGTAAATTCTAACTCTAAGTATAATAAAAATACAAAGCTATTCTATCCTATGGTAATAATTATTTGTTCATGGTTTTCCATACCTGTTCTAGGCTAATGTAATTAGTACTAGGATTACCAAGTAACTTCACTACTGAGTGAATCAAGCAAAGTCACTACTGATTTACCAAACAATTACACTTTACACTTGAAACCAATTGTACTTATTCTACATTACTAATAAGAATTATAACATTAAATGACTTAAGAAATGTAAATGACTTAGTAAAAGTAGAGATATGGAAAAGTAAATCTATGCTAAGTGATATACTACAATGATGAAGAATAACCTTGATCTTTATTTTTGTTTATGAATTGTATCTATGAACAATCCATTCAAATAAAAATTCCATATAACTCTAATTCACCACATTGGAGGCATTCACAACTAACTCTAACTTTGAGAAAAAAAACTACAAGAACTCCACTATGTATTGAGGCTAAACTTCTTTTAAACGTGATGGTGGGTTGGTGTTTATAGGCATGACTATGGCCCATTACATCATATCTACAATGACATATGAGAAGCTACAATATCTCATCTATGACATCATTTATACGATATTGTAGACTTTAACATAAAATGTTTCATCATACTCTCATGACTAACTAAAAACTTGTCCTCCAATGTAAACAAAAGAAGGATATATTTCCCTATAATCTCATGAGGTTACATAGAATTTGACATTATGACACATGTATATATGACTAACTCTACTATGAATGTCATGATTTTTTTCGAGTCTTGTTACAAAATCATCATGTAATGCATGATTAACACACATGAATAAAAACAAAAAAAAATACAAAACAAAGTTTGATGTAGTACTTTCATGTTATAGGTGATGGTGTTTCTTCCATTGGTTTCTTTCCTTTATGATATAACTTTTGAAATTAATATTTATTCAATAGTGATTTGAGCTTTTCTTCCTTTGTTCTAGGATCATGTACTATATTATGTAAATTCAATAATGTTTGCAAGAGTTGGTACTTTTGAGGCATATGGTAACTATGGGAACATTTTGTTGATCTTCATATGCCATGATACAAATTGTGTTCTTTCTATCTTAAAATCTCTAGCTATCTTCTGTAGCTCTTGATAATTTGCCATCCTTTAGGATAGGTTCATTTTTACATCTTTTCGATCCTGGAAGCTAGACTTAACTCTTTTGAATTTAGAGTTTATAATGTGGAGATTTTTTTGTGCATCTTTTCTAACTGTAAAATCTTTTTCATACATGAAATATATTGTAGCCATTTGTTACTCTAATTATATTCTTGGCTTACCTACTCTTAACATGGCTAAGTTAACGTATTGGAGATGTGCTAACCCCATGTATTCTGTGAAGTCCTCTATTTGTAGGTCTTTGTTCTTGATTTTTGATTAATGAACATGGGCAAAGCTAGCCAAGATGGGTTTCCAATCAAGTGTTTGTTCTATGATGGAACTAATTTTGGCTTTAGCCATATGGATTTCGTTTTCATTGCTCTACTTATACA
Source organism: Gnetum montanum (assembly GCA_015680685.1). NCBI lineage: Eukaryota > Viridiplantae > Streptophyta > Gnetopsida > Gnetales > Gnetaceae > Gnetum > Gnetum montanum. Next base: position 116,028 of record MNCI01028659.1, on the reverse strand, counting down.
TGCCCACTTAATCCTTGAAGTGCTCTTTGAACCTCTCATGTTTCTTAGCCTCATTTTGCAATACATTAATTTTAATAGTTGATTTTTGTATGATGATGAATACTTCTTCCATTAATAGAGTTTTATTTTCATGGGAAAATTGTTTAATCTTAAGGTTGATTCTAGCAAAATACTCTCAAAGCTTATGAATGCTCTCTTCTAGTACATTCTTTTGCTTCTTAATGTCTATCAACCTTAATTTTTCTATAGCAATTCTTCTATTCTCCTATTCTAGTGCAACAATGGCCTTAACATGTGCATACATCTAATCTTCTCCTACAAAAGCATTCCACACTAGTTTCTCCTTTTCCATCTCCATTTCTTTTTGTTTAGTCATTGGTTGGCTAGTTTGTTCATTTTCAAATAATGCTATCTAGATTGGTGCAATGTGTTATGCATGATCTTTTCTTTCTATTTTTAATGCAGCTAACTATTATTCAATCTCTATACTTCAATTTTTGCATGTTGCATTCTTATTTCTATCATGACTAGTTTACCTTTTATTAATATTAGTTTTGACTAGACTACAATGATATCACTGGGGATATCAAAAAGATGTTGCATGATTTATCCTATCTGCAACAATCTCTCTAGTAAATCTTCATGTTCTATAGGGAACATCAATGTCCCAGCTAGGGTTTTCCTGTGTTTAGCTCCAATAATATCTACTAGTGGCATAATGAAAACATTAAAGGATTCTTTAATATGTTCAGTTATGACTTATGCTTCTTTTGCTACATCTTGATATTGCATTACCACAACTGTGGCTCCTTCTCACGTTTCTAAAATTACTTGGAAGGATGCATCATTTCCTAAAATTTCTTGTGCCTAGTCATCATCCTCTCCTACCTACAAAGATACTTGATCATTTGCAGGTTTGTGGATTATTCCTGACTTTGTACCTACTTAAGACCTCTTTGCTAGCCCAACTTATTATTTCTTCTATATGTTGTAAATAGCTTATTGAAGGTCTATAGTCTTGTTGCACTAGTGAAGCATTTTATCCTAATCATTCTATAGCTAAAGTTAACACACTAGGTCTTTTTTGTTTATTGCCTATATCTAGAATGTTTTTTGCTAGTGTTGATCCTGTTGCAGCCTTAGTGTCTACTAGTTTTTTGACTTGAACTTTCTTGGGTAGCACTGACATGGAAATTTTAGCATATGATGCATTTTGGACCTTATGAAGGACATCATTGGTGTAGCTCAAAATTCCAACTTATCAGCACAACTTCCTAATAAGACAAGGGAATGGCTGAGTGGATTTTCCTATCTTCTTCTTGTCAAACCCTTTTTGTAATTTTAGGAATAGCATATGAGTAATGTTGGCTTAGAATTTTTCCATCAAAACTTCCTCTAGTAGCATAGGTGAAAATTCAATTAATCCTATTTTGTTGGAAATATGTAGAATGTCCCAATCTTGAAATAAATCTTCTTAGTAATAGATAGTCAGCTATATTCTTTTTCAATGGTTCAGTATGCCCTCTACAACCTTAAATTTCTTACACTTGTGTCAAACCTTGTGGATATAAACACTGTGAATTATTTAATTTTTTCCATGACATCATCGTATTTATTTTACCAAAATTAGTAAGCTTCTCCCAAGTACCATTCAGGATTGCTTGAGATGGTGGGTCATAGGGAAAAGGTTTGAAGTTGTTTATAAACTTCTGCATGTGTTAACTTCATGAATGGACCAAAATTGAGTTCCACTATAATAGTGAACATGATAAACTTCTCCTAAATATTCTAATGACACTCATTAGAGAGTGTTAGGCATTGTCCTTATTATGGGTCTAGTGACACATCAACTTCTACCTACACAAATTTTCTTATTCTAGGTGTGGGTTAATAGATGCTATAGGATTGTGCCTCTTACTTTGTAAGAAGAGTTTGTTCTACACCTTGTCCTCTACCTCTTTCTTTGGATCTTTTCTCCTTAGTTTGTGATGTTCCTCCATCTTCAAGTCTCTTTAACAACATCTATAATCATAAAAATTTTAAAATTATCCAAAAATTTTAGAAAAAACTTCTAATAGTTCATGCCCCTTCATCAGATTTTGAGTTTTGATCAAAATCATTATTCATTATCAACTTTATTTTTTCTTCAAATTGTAAAGTTAGTAAAATTTATTACTTGGAAAAAACCCTTTATAAGAAAACCCTTAATTGAATAATTTCTCGCAATTAGAAATAAGTTTATCTTGAATGATCTATCACAATGTTCAATCTATTATTTATAACATATTTGAATAGTCATTTAGAAAGAAACATTAAGTTTATTGGCTTATGTTAGATTAGAATGTGATTATCTCTTATTCTTCTTAATCTTACTTTGTTCTTCAAGATGTTACAAAATTTTTGGTGCAATTCACAGAAAACTACATATAACACTTTCGCCCATGAATAACTTGCTCACTTCATAACCAAAGAGATTCAAGAACGATGTAACTCATATGTGTGGTGACAAAGATATGGAGCTCTAAAGTTTGGAAGTCAGAAAAATTGCATGAACTTCCTATGTGTGAAATGAGAAAATGAAAGATTTTTTTAATGGTCCATGCATATATATAGATTTTTATAAGGTTGATATCATAGATGTGACATCATTGATGTGATATCACAAGCCCTCATATATCATATCTATGATATCATCATTAAAATTTTTAAAATTTTCACAAAATCTATGGGAAAAAATGAATGGAATGAGTAGTTTGGAAGGTGTAAAGATGATCCAAAGGATTCTTGATCATAGATGATGCTTAGAATATAAGAACTTATTATCAAAAGTATGTGAAAGGAGGAGTTTGGGTAAGGTAAGTTAGCTAAGGTTTTAGAAGATGGTTTGATCAAAATTGCTAAACTTATGAGTGAATATGAATATGTAGAAAAATAATGATGATTTTTTGAGTATTCAATATGTATAAGATGATGTGAAATTGGTCTTCAAGTATGAAACACAAGAGTTATACAAGTGGGTTCTCCCAAAACTAGGCTCCTACCTTAATGCCCTTGTATAGCTATACCTAGAAGTATCTATGGGCACTCAAGGAGTTGACTGTATATCATACATATTTTTCAAGATACATGCTAGTATTGTCCTAATAAGAAAATAATACTATATTATACTAAAAATCATATTATAATTATATATAATAGTGAGGTGAAATGGTAGTAGCAAGGATTGCAGAAAATGGGACATGAGGTGTCTTACCATAGGCATAATGAATTCTATATGTAATGCATGGTTAAAATCATCTTTAGACTTTTTGTCTAAGATCCGAACCAAGTCCATACCACTTACTAGTGACATCACACTGTATCATCCCAAAACTAACAACCATAGAACTATCACAACTACAAAAAATATTATTACTTCACAATGAAGTACTAGGAAGCAAGTTATTAACTAAGTTTATTTTAAAAGGAGACTTGGCCATTGGAGAAAGGAATGCCTTTAGGCATTGATAACATGTCTTTTTATCTCCATAACCCATGAGAGTTTAAGAAAACTTGAAATTTCTGAAAAGTTTCCTAGCTTCAAGTATGGGTAACATGTCTTTGTAGTGGAATCCCTAGAAATTTTTATTATGTGTACTTATTATGTTATTGTTGTATCAACCTTACCATAGAACTACCTTTGGGTATGGGTAACATGTCTTTCTAATAACATCATTAGGTAACACTTATTTTAGAACATACTTTCATTTCTCATTAGAACTCTAGTAAATAACATAACTTAACAACATAATAAATCTCATAGTAGTAGCTTTAAATATTCTAAAAATCCCCTTGATGTCACACCCTTTTTATTTCCACTTGATTCTTTACCTTTCCATTAATCTATAATGATGTATGTAAAGCTATGATATTGCATCTAGAACATCGTAGAAATGATATCATAGTCTTTAACATAAAATGTTTCATCACATGGTTTTTTTGAATATGTTAATATATGCTCTTATGTTAGGAAAAAAAATAAGAAAATTATGATGTTCTTATCCTTGTGGTTTTAATACTTTATGATGATTAAATTTTGTAAATTATTTAGGATTATCGTTTAATAAAATACGCATTATTTATTATGTACTTTTTATTAAGGACTCCTTAATATTAGTTGCATTCTTGAATTTTCTTTCATATTCTAATGTGCATCCACCATCATTGTTTCAAACATATCATTCACTAATATAAATCCATCATCATTCTAATGTCAATCATTATCACTTATCATCCCTTCACCTAACAAACCAGACATGAAATTTAATCTCTACCATTCATCCAAGACATCATTCCTCAAAATAGGCCAAATTTTAATTAAAAAGAAAATGAAAAAAAAAAACAAAATGAAATTACCAAGGTGTTACAAAGTGAATGAGTCAATTGTAGAAAGAGACTAAAAATTGGTAGAGAAAGCAATGAGAAAAAATAACAGAGGGGAATAGGAGAAAGATGAAAAATAAATTAGTAAATATTTAAGCAACAACAAGAGAAAAGAGAGAGAGAAAATAAATGTAGTACCAAGGTGTTACATCTCTTCTAGAGACATTGGGTATGGTAGTATGATTATGATTTATATATTATATGTGTGGTCTTGATGGGTTATTAGAGACAAGTTAGTTTATTATGATTACACTTTATAAGTTATGATTTTGATGTCTTTACATGCTTAACTAACATAATTATGTACACTATTTGATGTGTTAGACATGTGATATGGCTGGCAAGGATGTTGGATTTGGATACAAGAGTAACTATTTGGTATGTATTTATATTTTATGTGTAATTTTGGTATTTATGCATTTGAGTTGTACTGCTATGTTGTGTGATATTTGGATGTGATTTTAGCATGTAAATGAGTAGAGCATTTGATATGGATCTCATAGGTTCAAATGGATTTTAATTTAGAGTCTCGGTGTATTTGTTGTGCCTATTGAAAGTACAAGGCATTAGTTGAGAAAGAAAAAAAAGACTTATGAAAATATTTCCTTTAAAAATTTTTTAAAGTAATTATAAATTGATCTTCCCATAGCATGTGATGTGTGTAACAAACAAAATGACTTTAAAGTATAATGTGTATGCATTATACATTGTGTATAAGTAGAAAAAAGAAAAAACCACCATCTTTATTTTTTTTTTGCCACCGCCACCTCCTACATCATGTACCATAAGAATTTTAGTTTTTTAATGCACATAACTTTGCTTCTAGTTATCTAATTGAGGTGAAATTAGTGTTATTGTGATCGTCTTTGAATGTACTTTCTAATTGTGAAATTTTTTTTTTTCCTTTTGGAATATATCATCTTGAAGGGATCAATAGTGATCATTTTTCCATAATTATATATAGTGTAAGAAGAATGGTTGTGGTGTGAAATCTATAGTGGCTAGGGTTCAAAAAAGCCAATATGGAAAACATAATCAAAGATATGAGCTTGGAAAGAGTCTCAAAGTATGATTACCATAGCAAACAAAACATAGTGCTCATAATAGAAGTGGGACATGACTAGGTCTAACACTCTAATAATATTAATAATTGATGAATTTGATAATTCTCTCCTTGTATAATTTAAAATTTTTACATCCTTCATATGAAGAAGAATTGTGAAATACTCATGCTCTTAGCATAAGGTAGATCACTTGCAAATATCCTTATTATTAATATGTTGTGAAAGAAGCCTTAGGAGAATAGAATAAGAAAAAATAAGAGCAATGGATGAAATCACCTATGAAAATTATAGAAGAATGATAGCATAATAGAAATGAAGAGTAGGAGAAGGAAGGAATCGAAAACAATGCAATAAAATATAACTAAGAGGGAATAATTATTAAAGAAAACCTATTTATATTTTTTTATTTAAATGTAGGAATTATTAAGATATCCTTGATTGACAAGATCTATATATTGCTTTTCATTTAAGTCTACTAAGTAATATGCTCTATTTCTTAGGCTTTTGATAATAATAAAAGGATCTTGTGAGTTAAAAGATAATTTTGAAGTTTTGACATTTGTGAAATTTCATATAATGAAGTCACCTTTTTTAATTTCTCTAAGTTAGACATGCCTATCATAATGATGTCTCATGGCTTTTTGATGATTTTGGATATTGAAAGTTTCTTCCTTCCTATTTTCTTCAAGTGTGTTTAGCTGAACACAACACAGGTTCTCATTTTCTTCATTTGTCATCTAATTATTCAATTTTGTCTAAATAGAGATCATATCTAGCTCAATTAGATCTGGCTTTAGATCCATAGGTTAACAAAAATTGGGTTCAACCAGTGACATTATAAAAAGTGATTTGTTAGACTTAAAGAGTAAGGATAATTAGGTGTGCCAATTTCTAGAGGATTTATTGACCATGACTTTGAACAAATAAATTAAGAATTTATTGGTAGGTTTAACTTAACTATTAGATTAAAGATAATAGGGATATGAGAATGAATGGTAATTTGGTATTGATTACAAAAATTGGAAACTTCTTTGCTTTGAATAGGGATTCATTATTAGTAATGATTTGAATGTGGATGCAAAAATGAGGGATGATATGATCCAAGATGAAATGATAGATGTGTTTGGGTCTAGTAGATTTCAAAGAAGTGGCTTCAATCTATTTTATGAAGTACTCTATAGCTATTAAAACAAATTGATGACTAGAAGAAGATAGATGATTAATAAAACCTATAAGACCTAACCCCATTTCTAGAAGAGCCATATAATTCTTGATGTTTGAAGTTCTTAATATGGAACATATATACGTGATCCATGACATTGATAAGTATCACAAATTTTAACAATGATATGTGCATCCTTGGATATTATAGGTCACTAGTAACCTAAAGAGTTGATACAAGCTACAAGAGAACAAGATCCTAGTTGAAAACTACATATGTAAGAGTGTACTTATTCTTAGATCATTTGAGCTTCTTCATGACTTAGATAATGTAGAAGGACATTAGATGTGAAGACACAGCATAGGATACCAAGGTCAATGATATAAAAGTGTAAAGAACACTTGCAGAAAACATCCTTTTGAGATGAGGATAGATTTTCAAGAGTTGCTTCAATTTGAAGGTACTATATGATGTCTCAATATTATTCATCCTCTTTAACATTAACAAAACTAATACATTGTGTATCACTAAGCATGATTGACATATCGTAAGTCAAGTGAGATAGATTATCTTTAACAACAATATGATCTACGAGAAGTAAAAAGATGGCTAAGGAATTTGCAACCATATTTTCAAAATGATTGATATGTGTTAGGAGACATTCATCAACCTGAAAAATAATTTTTGTAACTAGTTGTAGATGTTTAGATTATTAAGAATATGTATTTTTGACTTGATGAATCACTAATTAATAATCATCACAAATTAAAACTTTCTTTATACCTAACTGAAGGGCTAAAAGTAATCCTCAAGTAAGACCCTTATATTTAGCTATGTTATTCATGAATAGAAAGTTGAATCTATATGGTACATAAATTGGATCTTTATCATCACGAGTGAGAACACAAGCTACACTAGAACTTTGAGATGTATAATCATTATCAAAGTATAGATCATCATCAAAATTTTCATGGGTTAAAGTTATAATGGGAGGTTTTGTTGTTTCAATGATGACTAATTTTTTTGGAGGTGGTTGAACAATCATAGTAGATGGTTTTGATAATGATGCTACATCAAGGAGGTTCGCTATATATTGAAACTAAAATCCTTTTCACTACATCCAGAGATCCCTAAGATTTATTGCACAAAAGAAATATACATAGTATGTGTAGCAAATACTTCATCAATAAAGTTACCAAGTTTTCTTGGTGCTATTTCAAAAAGATCAATTAAAATACTAGCTATAATTTGTCATTTGTGGCGACTTTGTGCAAGAACATGTCATTCCAAGAATATGATATATTCATCTTCAATTGCTCTTTGATTGTATAACCTTTAATAGAATATTATGAAATATACAAAACATTAAATTTTGTAAGAAGAATTTTCCATCTATCCTATGTTTATTATTGTACAAGTTGAAAGTAATTGAAGGTAAAATATAAAATTTCACTTCTAGTAGGTAGTGTCTCTACTTCTTAAGTGCAAAGATAAGACCAAGATAACACTTCTTTATGTCTATATATCTTATTCCATAATTCAAAAATGGATGAAAAATGTAGTAGATAGAAAGATCAATCCCATCATCAAGTCTTTGATAAAGCATGGTAATAAGAGAATCTTCAAATTTGAAGAGATAAGATAGAATGAAAGATTGAACTTAGATAGATGAAGGACCAAAAATTTTATGAGCATATGTTTAATGCCATTGAAAAATTCTTGATATTTTTAGCTCCAATTAAAATTGTTTGGTCTCTTAAGAATATGTGAAAGTGAATAAAAGTGATCCATGAGATTACAGATAAAACAATAGATCGATTGAAGACAACCTTGCAAGATATGGATGTCCTTAAGATAATTACATGGAAGAGGATTCTGAATGGCTTTTACTTTTATCTAGGTCAACTACTACCCTGTTATCTAAGATAAGAAATCCTAACATCTTACATATTTCTTCACTAAATATTCACTTCTTGGGATTTAAGCGAAGATTGTACCAGTTACATTAAGTTCGAACAATGTCAAGATCTATAAAATGATTAGCTGTTATGATGGATTTAATAGTTAAGGTATCTACATAGTTTCTCACTATATTAAACATCATGTCATAAAAATATAGGTGATCACTCACTAATAAAAATCTTTCACATTTTTAAGTCCAAATGGCATCTTTGTATACCAAAATGTTCTTGAAGGTGTCATAAAAGTGTTATAATGTTGATGCTTAGGTTGATGCAAGTTTGGATAAATCAATTTATATCTCAATAAGTGTTCTAACAATATATTCATGAAGACCATCTAAGATGAGGGATTCACGAATCTAGGGGATTATGACCTACATAACATAAAATAAGAATCAAAGATACTAAAGGAGATGTTAGGGTTGAAGTTAGATATGAGTAAAAAGGATAAGATGAGAGATTAACTTAATTTAGCTACATTTATACATGTTTTGTTCTTTTTATATTTAATGACATATTTTTAATCATTTTTTTTTATGTTATATCATTTTAAAAAATTTGTCAAGGATAAGATGAAGGGGAAGCGATAGATTCAAACCATGAACACTAGTTTCAAAGTAGACATAATTTGTAATAATTTTTTTTCCTTTTTTTTATATTTGATAATAGATGATTGATGTTGATGATAGGCCTGGGGTGATGTTAACACTAGGAGAAAGATGTTGTATAAATTTGAAACTTATGTTCTTAACAACACACTCCACTCATTTACCTTCCATGCTTTTTGCTTGCTATGAAGCTTTGTTGATTCTTAGGAATCCAATGATGTACTAGCATTGAAGTTCTAACAATGATGGAAGGATGTGTTCCCTATATCTTGACACATGGTTGTACTAACATCACAATTCTAAAAATGATGCTAAATCCCTTTTTTCTCTTTAAAACTTCTAATTGGACCTCAAAACTCATCCAAAAAATTAGCCACAACTAGAACTATGAGTTATGAATCACTCATGATATTATAAACCACAAGTCATGGTGAGGTCATGGTTTGGAACTATGGGTCATGATCAAGTCATGATGTGTCTCGAGTTAAGGATAATGACCATGGGTAGTGGGGCATTCATGGGATGTTAACCACAAGTGATGGTGTAGTCATGGTGGCTAGACTATAGGTTGCGGTTGATACAAAATTTTTCAAACTTCTACTTGTAGTCTTCTCTTCAATTTTTATCTAGACCATGAATCATGGTTGACTCATGTTATCATACCATGACTTGTGATAAAGCCATGGTATGCCAAAATAATGGTTTTTTCTTCTTTTTAACACCATAACTCATGGTAAGGTTGTGGTATTTCTTTTAGTAAACTATAAGTTGTGGTGAACTTGTAGTTTAATACAGGCAAAAAAATTAATCACAATATAATGTTGAAGCTAAGCAAGACTAGTGTTCCATGGGCTAGGGATGATGATAGTGACATAGCAATAGGAAAAGCAACCCAAAATAGCTAAGTATTGGAGGCTAGTACTTTTACTCCAAGAGTTGAAAAAATCTTGAATAGAACTTACTCTTGAATGGCTTTGGTGGGTTCTTAGATGGCCAAGAAACTCCTCCTTTAACTTGGAATTCTCTCATATCTATAATTGCAAGAAATCCACAAGGTGCAACAATGAAGATTGATTTCCAATAAGATCTTCTTCTTCTTTCTTCTCTTGAATGACAATAGAGATGATAATTAAAATAAGGTTGAAATTAACGAAAATGAGATATTAAAATGCAATTGTAATAGATGAAAGAACCAAAATGTGATATGAGATAATGATTCTTCTTTTTTTCTATTACTTCAAGCCTTAATATTGTAGCCCATTCATGGCATAAATAGAGCTCATTCATGAAATACCTCAAGTTTGAGGAGAGCCCATTGGAATAAATAGAAAAGTAAGGACGTGCTTAGGAGCACACTCAACTTTAAGCATGATTGCAAATGACCTACCTGATAACCAAGTAAATTATAAGGAGAGGAGACTTGTTATCCCAACTCATGAGGGTGTGCCACCTATGTCCTTCATGTGGTTTCAACATAAGAGAAATGGCCACATAGGGTCTTGGGGTGTCGCAAGGATGAGATGCATGACATGTGGCATTGGAGGTTCCACATTTGACTTCATTTTGATTTCTCTTTCCTTCTCATTTTTAAAATATAAAATTGTGTTACATGATACATTACATCAAGACTTGGAGACATGGACCTACACAGTACATGATTTAACAACATAATGGAAAACAAATCTACCTCCTACAATAACATGAAAAATAAAAGACATGAAGAAAGCACACATTAAACTATAAATATTGTCTTTGGCTAGGATGAAGGTGGCACTTGTAAGGAAAAGGGCATCCATTCCTTTGATTCTAAGCATGGTGAGGATGCCAAAGAAATTCTCAAAATCATAGCCCAAGTTGTTACTTACACAGGAGAAGTAGTGAGTTCCTCATTCTTGTTGCTGATTTCTTTTGTACTTATATCTTAAAAAATTATTCATGCAATTCTAGGCAATATTCTGGGCAAGGATTATTAGCGTTACAATCTTATTTTGGTTCAACTTGAAACTGTTGATGCATAAATTTTGGACATGCTGCAAACACCTGTGAAAACTCGTTTTAGGAGACTATCGCCTCGGGCGCCTCCTGTATGGGTACGGAAACCCAGGAATAGTCTCAGCTGGAAAGAGCTATGTGACAAAACAATAATAACAATATTTTAAACAAAATATTAAATACTTCAATTTGATTTTAGGAGCGTTCTGTTATGTTTCGAAAAACATATACAAAATCAAAATTAAACATTTGTGTAGTTTTGAGTAAAATAAATAACACAAAATAAAAATTCAAATTAAAAAAAAAAATTATCTAGTGCTCTAAGCAAAAGGAAAATTCAGCCACTGGTCTTCCCAGTGTCGGCTTAGTTTCTACCGTGTGGGTAGAAAAGAAAACAGAAAAGAAAATGCATCTGTTTTGTGCATGAGAGACTTGCAACTCTTAAACAGAAGAATCCTATGCAAGAGACTTGTGGCTCTTGAACAACAACAAAAAAAAATGCTTGCTGTTTGAATAGAAAATCCTCTTTGTTGAATAAAAAATCCTCTCCGGTGGTGAACTGAAAATCCCCTAATCGTTGTCAGAGAATAGGCGCAGGCACTGGCTACCTGCTCCCCCTCTCACTGCCTCTAAACTCTAGCTTCCTCCCTCTTTATAGCTGCCTTGCAGGAGAAAACCCTAACCCTAAATTACCAACCACCTTTGCCGTGAATTATTTTTTCCTTTTTCCTCATATCGCTGCAAAAGAAAAAAAACAAAATAGGATAATCATCATGGGTCATAAGTCATGGGTGGATGCTTGATCAACGTTTTAAAATCTATTTTTTTATGGGCCAACGAAGCCCACCAACACATGGACAGTGGCCATGTACAAGCTCATGGTTCTATATTTTTAATTTTATATTTTTATTTTTTATTTTTTATTTTTATAAAACTTGTTCAAACAAGGCCCTATGCCTAGCATGGGTGAGGTTGGCCTCAACACTTAGCCCCCAAACTACAAATCGCATGCAAGTGCAAGAACTAGAAAATTTTGAATGAAAATGCAAATGGTGGGGAAACAAAAACAACATGAAACAAGAAATGCAAACTTGAAAGTAAACTATAATGTTCTAAACATGATCAAAATAACCAAATAATCAAAAGAGACACCGACATAGGCCATCCAAACAACCACTAAAATATAAATATATAATTTATTTTTATTTTGACTAAGATCTATAAATATATATGTGTAATTATATATATATATATACTTAAGCTCTCATTCTCAATATTCTCACAAGGTAACAGTAAAAGTATGCAAACTATTTTGAGCAAGTAACTTATACAAAACTTAATGAGGAGGATGAGCTAAAGCTCATGTTAGATCATTGTAGCCCACAACTTTAAGATTTTTCCTTGGGTCTTCTTTTTATTTTTTTTCCCTTTTTTGAAAAACTTAAATTTAAAAGGGGAAATGAAGGTTAGGGTGAGGATTGCTGCCGGACCCCATCACACTCAAGAACTTATTACACTACCAATGAACACAACCCTCATTTTTTGTTTTTTTGTTTTTTTTTTTAAGGAAACTTTGCTCATGGTGTACTTCATTCTTGAGGTAGGAATTCCAACACAAGTCTGGCCGATTAGCTACACTGCCAAAGAGCATGATCCTTTTGGAAACTTTGCACATGGTGTAGTTCAACCTTCGTGTATGTGCCTTTGATTGGTGACATCATAGCAGGTCTCCTGGGCGGATAAAGGTTCTCAAATAGAAATGAACACACTTCACCCCGTTGTTCACAGGATAGCCATGGATCATCATACTTGAGGGCTTGGGCTTATGAGAGGAAAGGACAGAATTTTCCAAGGTCACCTAGTAATTATGACTAACCACTCTCCAACATCACATATCCTACACTCACATGATCATGATGATAACATGATAAGTTTGTATAAATCCAATGCTCCATAATCTAACATAACAAATAAACTGAAACCATGGAATCAATTGAAAAGAGCTATATTATTTATAAAATATAAAGCATATTTTATAGCATTATATTATAGTAATAGTAAGTTATATTATACCTACATTATTTTCCAATGGTGTTAAGATGACCCAATATCAAGTAACTCAAATGACCAATGATTATTAAAATCATATGAAGAACACAATAATCAAAACAATATGCTAAGAAGGAAATGATGAAAATGCAAGCAAAATATGGAAATGCAATAATATACATATGAAATGCAAAGAAAAAAAAAGGGGCGAAGAAAAATGCAACTAAGAAACTACCAAATGCCCACGTGGGGTACCTGAGTAGAAGTGTTTCAAATGAAATGCATTAAAATTCCTATTGAACCTATATCCTTGCAAATCAGCAATCTTAAACAAATTCGGGGTAGTGATGTCTCCAATTTGGAATGGACTTGACCACATAGGGGAAAACTTAGTTTGAGGGCTAGTTTGACCAGACGCTCTATCCCTCTTAAGGACTAGATCACCTACTTGAAAATTTTTAGTTGGATGTTTTTTATTGAACCATCTCTTGACAATTTGTTGATGCTTAAGATTATGAAAATCAAGACCTACTTTTATCTTTCTTGATCTTTTTCTATAAAGTTTTTCCTTAATATAAGTTTCAATGATAGGTCTAGGTCTTGGTGGGTCATCGGATATAGCTTTTCTAGGAGAATGTTCCATGGATGTATTGTTAAAATTTAGCACACCTTCAAATGTTTTAAGAGGTAAGGTCTTATTTATATCTTTGTCTTCCCCTAAAGGTGGTGGATCACTTAGACAAAATCCATCGTGTTGTTAATAAGGCAAGGTATCTCCATAGTTTTCTTCACCTTCTCTAGAACTTTAATAGGATTTCATGAGGTCTGCATAAGAGATAGGACTTTTTGTAGTTCCACTTACATAGTCATTTTCAACATGTTAACTACACTCAACCTCAATAACCCCAACATAAAGATTAGCATTTCGATCTTCCAAAGATTGATTTTGTTGATCCAAGTTTGTTACTACTTGTTTGTAGAAGGGTTCTTGGGG